>PVIY010014650.1:0-55961 GCA_004026745.1 Myrmecophaga tridactyla
CTGAAAGTCATTTATCCTTCAGGTTTAGAAAGTGGCAGTCCCACCCTCTCCAAGGGCCTATGCAGTCCCCAAGGAGCGTACTGTACCTTTTCCAAGGCCTGAGGTGAATGTGCTGGTTTGAAATGATGTAAGTACCCTAGAAAAGCCATGTTTTAATCCTGATCCCACTTTGTAAAGGCAGATTTCTTCTAATCCCTATTCCGTTTTGTATGTTTGAAACTGTATTAGATCATCTCCCTGGAGATGTGATTTAATCAAGAGTGGTTGTTAAGCTGAATGAGGCAGAGGCATGTCTCCACCCATTTGGGTGGGTCTTGATTAGTTACTGGCATCCTATAAAAGAGGAAACATTTTGGAGAATGAGAGATTCAGAGAGAGCAGAGCAGAAGGACATAGCCACAAGAAGCAGAGTCCACCAGCCAGTGACCTTTGGAGATGAAGAAGGAAAATGCCTCCCGGGGAGCTTCATGAAACAGGAAGCCAGGAGAAGAAGCTAGCAGATGATGCCGTGTTCACCATGTGCCCTTCCAGATGAGAGAGGAACCCTGACCATGTTTGCCATGTGCCCTTCCAGCTGAGAGAGAAACCCTGAACTTCATTGACCTTCTTGAACCAAGGTATCTTTCCCTAGATGCCTTAGATTGGACATTTCTATAGACTTGTTTTAATTGGGACATTTTCTTGGCCTTTGAACTGTAAACTAGGAACTTATTAAATTCCCTTTTTAAAAGCCATTCTATTTCTGGTATATTGCATTCTGGCAGCTAGCAAACTAGAACAAAGACCAACATGAAAAAAATCAATAGCGCTTCTATACACTGTTAATGAGCTATCTGACTAGGTAATCAAGAAAAAATTACATTTATGATAGCAACTAAAAGGATCAAATATCTAAGAATAAACTTAACCGAGGTTGTAAAGGACCTATACTCTGAGAACTACAAAACATTGCTAAAAGAAATTGAAGAAGACCTAAATAAATGGAAAGAAATTCCATGTTCATGGATTTGAAGGCCAAATGTTGTTAAATTGTCAATTCTACCCCAATTAATCTACAGATCTCTAGTTTCTTATACTTTATACCCAAAGCATAAACAATGAAAGAAAAAGTAGATAAATGGGAACTCCTCAAAATCAAGTACTTCAGTCCTTCAAAGGACTTTGTCAAAAGGGTGAAAAGGAATCTGGCTCAAAGGGAGAAATATTTGGAAAGTACATATATGATAAAGATTTGATTTTCAGAACATATAAAGAAATCCTACAACAGAACAATAAAAATACAAGCAACCCAAATAAAAAATGGGCAAAAGTATGAATAGATATTTTTTCCAAATACAGATGGCTAAAAAGCACATGAAAAGTTCCTCAGCTTCACAAGCTATGAGGGAAATGCAAATCAAAACCACAGTGAGATATTATCTCGTACCTACTAGAATGTCCACTTTTAAACAGACAGGAATCTACAGGAGAGGATATGGAGAAATTCGAACACTTATTTACCAACTTGTGGGAATGTAAAATGGTTTAGCTCCTGTGGAGGATGGTTTGGCAGCTCCTCAGAAAGCTACGTATAGAGTTGCCTTGTCACTGGGAAATCCCACTAGTCAGGATATACTCAGAAGATCTGAAACCAGGGCCAGGAACAGACGTTTATATACTGATGTGCATAGTGGCATTATCACAACTACCAAAAGATGAAAACAACCCAAGTGCCCATCAAAGATGCACAGATAAACAAAATGGGGCATATACATGCAATGGGATATTACTCGGCGCTGAGAAGGAATGAAGTCTGGAAGCACACAACCACATGGTGAGCCTTGAGGACATGATGTCAAGTGAAATAAATCAGACACAAAAGGGCAAATATTATTATATGATCTCACTGATATGAACTAATTATAATATGTAAAGTCAAAGACATAAAATATAAACTAAAGATTCCCAGGGTATAGCATGAGGCTAAAGACTGGGAGCAGTTGTTTAATAAGTGCAAAATATTTAACTAGGTTGAATGTAAACATCTGGAAATGGACAGAGGTGATAGTAGCGTGTTGTTGGGAGAACAATTAGCAGTGGGTGAATGGTGTGTGAATGTGGTGGAAAAGGGAAGTTTAGAGTCATGTCTGTCACCAGAAGGAAAATTGGAGGTTAAAACAGGAATGTACAACACAGTGAATCTCATGGTGGACGATGTCCATGATGAACTGTACAAACATAAAAAGGTTCATGCGTGAGCTAGAACAAATGTATGACACTATTACGAGGGGTTAACAATAAAGGGCTATCTGGGGAAAATGTAACTACTGCAAACTATAGATTATAATTAACAGTATTATTTTAGTGTTCTTTCATTAACAGTAACAAAGGTACCACACCAATACTATGGGTCAATAATTGGGAGAGATAAGTGATATGGGAGGATTTTGGTTCTCTTTTATCTTTTTACTTCTTTTCTGGAGTAATGAAAACGTTCTAAAATTGATTGTGGGGTTGTATGTACAACAGTGTGATGATACTGTGAGCCAGTGAGTGTGTACTTTGGATGGTTTGTGTGGTGGTGAATATATCTCAATAAAATTGCATTAAAAAATAAAAAATAAAAATTAGGCCTTTAGTTTCCCGGTTTTGCCACTTCTAGGAAACTGAGTCTACATATCTGAGTTCAACCAGTGAGAGGACAGAGAGAATAAAAACAAGATAAATTCATCCCTTGCTCTTGGAATAAAAGTTCCTTTGGTCATAAGGAAAAATGCCATCAGAATTTTGGGTGCCTGTCTATTCTGTGTACTATTGCAATATTCCCAGAGAGCTAGTACAGGAGAGAAAACTAAATGAGATTTATTTCCGTTACTCTGGACCTAACGAGTCTTATTCTGAGCTTCTTAATACAGAAAATGAGGCCTTCTTTGTCCCCAGCTAGTTGGCACTTCTAAATTTCAGGTTGCTTTTGAGTATGTGATAGGCGATAATAGAGAGAGATAAAAAAGGGACATCAACCTCTGGTTTGGTTGTACATCAAGTCCCAGACCCCTTCAAAAATCTGTCTGCTACCATTTACTTTTAGTCCTCAGAGAGCTGTTGCATGCCTTTTGTTCGGAGTGACAGGGTCATTTGTGCTTACTTCATCTTGAAAATAATATTACATAATATAGAAATAATTCTCTGTATGTTGTAGCTAAGGCTTAAAAATAATAGTTACTATTGGATGAATGAATAAAATAAATTAAATATACTTGATATAATACATAAACATTCATAAAAAACTCTATAATAAAGCAGCCATTTTGAGTGATGATACTTATATATTTAAGAAATCACATTTTAAAGTAACCTAATGCTTTTCCTGTAATGGATTTCAACTTTCTATTATAGGAATTTATGTTCTTTAACTATCAAATTTATATTCCCCCGAAGACAAATTTAAAAATCTGATAAAAGCTTGTAGAAAAGGAGCTGAAAAATAAGATAGAAAAATAGTAAAATAGTAACAGCTCAAAATGTTAAAATTTTAGGCATTCATCATATTTGGACACAGCAATCTATTAAACATCATGTGTTTTCTTCAATAATTTGGATTCATGATTGAAAGCTTCATTTTTCACTGTGTTGTGGGCAGTGTTCCATTCCTTCTACAAGAATAACAAGTTAAAATAGCAGAAAATAAATAAAAATTTAAGGAAAAATGGGCCCAACAGTACTTGGTGAAAGCCAAGAGGAAAAGGAATATAAGGAGATCTAAATCAGTCTGTCTTGTTAAGCAAATCGAAAGCATTACTTAAAGACTCTGCATAAGGGAAATACACCCTTCTATGCCAGCTGTAGCTTTTGCCTATTATTGAGTTTAATGAATAGTTATTTTCCTCCCATTGTTTATTCTAGAATAACAATAAAGGTCATTGATCTCAAATTCTAGGTTGTTTTTGCCAGTCATCCACCTACAGTTTTATATTGTACTTTACATTATGTTTTTAAATTTTCTCCGAATCTGCAAACAACAATTTTTTTTAGTGGTAGATTCCATTTTCAAAATTACCAATTGTCACTCTGTAACCACAAACTAAAAATCCAGGACAACATATTTTCTAAGATTTTGCTTTTTATATTGTGACGGAAACGTTTTTGTTGTTTTATTTTTAAGTCGAGAGCTAACAATGTATATTTCTCTGCTAAGCTTCAGAACATCTCTAAGGGAAAATAAAGCATGTCTTTGGTAATAACATATTTTGTTATAAAAAATAGGAGAAAGTGTTCTTTCACAATGACAGGTTAAAATCCAGTTCACAATACCAATATTACAAAGCTTGTTTTCCCTGCTCTCTATTTTTCATCTGAATGCAAAAAATATGCTATTTCTCATAAGTGATAAAATGTTTTCATTGGATTTCAAAGAGGAGATGTTAGATTAATCTGGGCCCAACTTTCTTATCACCATAAATTTCAATAAAACATAAGTTTTACATTAATGATCTAGGCAAAATATAAGAAGTTTTGGAAAAGAGTCACATTGCTCAACCTGACTCTGAATAAGTAATGTATACCGACATACCCATATTCTGGGCACCATCAGCAAATATTCCAAAAAATATCTCCAATTTAAGCCATTTCTTGTCATCTTGGTCTTGGTATTGCTTTCTCTTTGGCTTTCAGCATCAATAAGAGCATTCTAGCATACCGAAATAGAGTATTATACACTTTTGGGCATATACATCAAACATTTTATGTCATCAATGCAAAAATTACATTAGTTTGAAAGCAAGCTAGTGAATCAAGGGACTTTTATTCCAATGTGGATGAGTTGTTCAAAAAGTTTTACCAGCATCTTCTGCCTGTAAGGGGGCAGGGTGTGTGTGTGTGTGTGTGTGTGTGTGTGTGTGTATGTGTAAGCAGATGTATCAGGAATAATTTTTAATCATTCAACAAGTATCTTTGAGTACTTATTAATACAAGGCAGTGCTCTAGGTATTAGGGACACAACAGTGAATGAATCAGATAAAAATCTCAAAAGCATAACTTGAAGAAGGCAGTTAATTAACATAGAAAATAAATAATAAGTATGTAACAAGTATTAGGTATTAGGAAAAAGTAAATCAGCATCAGAAGAATGGGGAGAGCCAGGGTTAGGATTACAACATTAAATAGAGTGGTTAGGGTGGACCTCAATGAAAAGTCATATTTGAACAAAAACTTGATAGGGTTGAGAGAATGATCCATTCAGTATTTGGTGGAAGAGCATTCCAAATAGGGGAAAAGCCCATGCAAAGGTCCCCAGACCAAAGTTTGCCTTTCTGTTGGGAAAAAAAAATCAGGAGACTAATGTGCAATGAGGAGGAAAGCAGTAAGAGTTGAAATTAGAGACTAGGGGCCTGATGGAACATGGCCATGTAGGCCACTGAACAGATGGACTTTTTCCTCTGATATGGGAAGTCGTTAGCAAATTCTGTGCAGAGCAAGGAGATAAGTATGGTTACTTATTCCTGGCTACTCTATTAAATATAAATGGGGAAAAGGGAGGAAGGAAAGGAACAAAACAGGACACTAGATAGAAAGCCATTGCAATAATCTAGGTAAAAGATGATGATGATGATTTGAGCCACAGTAGTACAAGGGAATAAGTGAAAAACTGGTAAGACTTCAGATGTAATTTAAAAGTAGAGTGCACAGGATTTATTGAAAAATTGAATTTATTGAAAATTGAATATGTATGTGAGAGAGAAGCTTTTTAAACACAAAACCTGAAAGAATGAAGTGCCCCTTAACCAAGATGTGGAAGACTAAAAGAGAACATCTTTTGAGGTAGTATGAAGATTTCAGGAGTCTGTCATGGACATGTTAAACTTGTGTTATCTATAAGAAATCCAAGTCCAAATATCAAGAAAGTATTAGGATATATGATTTTGGAGATAAGGTGTAAAGTTTAAGATGGAGATATGCATTTGGACATTTTCAATATATTGATGTTCCTTAATGCATTTGGACTGGGTATGGCCAACAACAAAAAAATGAATTCAGAGAAATCACCAAGAAAAATGCTTTGGAAGAGTTATATGTACTCGTTGAACCTACTTCCAATCTTCGCATTCTCTCACAAACCCACTTAGGTCTTGATTTTGCCTGACCAGCCCAGAAAGTGACCTCTTACCAGGAGTATAATGACCACACATGCTAACAAACACAATGCACAAAATTCAGTCCTCATTTTACTTCGTCTCTTAGCAGCATTTGACACAGATGATCACCCTTCCTCCTTCAAATGCTTCCTTTGCTTGTCTTCTAGGACACACACATTCTCCCAGTTTTCTACTTACCTAACTGAGTAGTCCTTCTTAGCCTTCATGGCTACATTTCTTCATCTTCTAAATATTGGGTAATATAGGGTCCAAATTATCAGCCCTCGTGCTTCATTATTTATACTCTTTTCTAGGTTATCCCATCCAGTATCATGGCATTAAATTTCATTAATATACTATAACTCCCACATTTATAATTTTAGACTTCTCTAAACTTTCAGACTTGTCTATCCAGTTGCCTGCTAGACATTTCCACTTGGATGGTGTCTTAGTTTAAGGCAGAGAGCTTGTGGTTTATTATTTTATTATGAAATATAATCTCAGGAATAAGGGATAAGAAGATGAAACAGTAATATAGCAGGACCAAACAAGGATACATCACGGAGTTAGCTATCATGTAATAGCACCCCACACACTGCAGCATTTCCTTTCCCCCATTCTTTTCCATATGTCAGTCGTACAGATCCTCATCTGAGACTGTTTATTTCTTTGTCTCCCACTAGAATATTTCTTAAAAGCAGAACCTTTTCCTTTTGGATTCACTTCTAAATCACTAATGTCTAGATCAATATTTGCACTAGAAGGTGCTTAGTAAACATATGTTAAATAAAAATGATGAGTGGCATTCTTTATGCTAAACGAATTAAGTTTTTTTTTCTCTTATTTCTCATTAGCTCATTAGGACAATACAACCTTAAAATCTGTCCTCAGGATATACTGTCTTCAACCATAATCCTCTAAAAGTTGACAAAAGAAAATGAAAAATTAAGGCAGCAAAATATATTCAATTTCCTCTATTACCCATTCATTGTCTGATTTACTCTAAATCTTCTCTGAATTCTTTAAGATCTTTAATGAGGTGGACAAGAATGCTATAAAGTTTACCTTAGTGAGCTTGTAGGTGAAAATGTAAAAGAAATTTAAATAGACAAATATTCACTCTCTTATTATGCCAAGCGGAAGACAGTAAGCTATTATTACTATAAGTGTTTGCATTAGTTGCATTAGTCTGACTTCTCTAAGGGATTTATAAAAGAAAACCTTTGCAGTATTCTGTTAATTTCCAGAAATAAAACTGTGTTTTGCATGGCTGTGACATGAATTTTTACTTTTAGAAATTATTAACTTCTTACATTGCATGGTCAAGGCACAGATAGGGAACGTCACAAATTGTTATTTCTAGATTTTCATTTTCCATCCATGTCAACCATCTGAATGTCAAATCATGAATATTCTAGGCATTTCATTCAGTTTAATGTGGTGTGTCAGTTGCTGAATTTAAAGCAATTGTTGAACAAACTACATCTGTTCTTATCATGATACAATGGCTATAATTTATTGATAGTGTAAACATAAATCATACATTTCCTTCCTTCTTAAAACATTCCAAAAGTTTTCCATCACATATCTAATAAAACCCTTACTAAGGTTATGATCTTCTTCCTGCCTCTATCTTCAATCAACTATTACTGGTCTTTTTGCTCTTTACAGTGCCCTTTTTCCCCTAAATTATATTAACCTTGTTCCTCCTTAGAATCTTAGCATCTGCTCTTTCTCCTACTTAGAATGCTCTCTATGACTAGTTCTTGTGTCTTAGATCAGATTTACTGACAAATAGTCTCTGAGATTTGCATTCAAGAAGTTTCTTAGGGAGTGCCCTTGGATTGATGTCTTTGAGGGAATGAAGGAAAATGGACTAAGCAGAGGGAGTTACTGAATTTTCATGAACTCACAGCAAAAGCCCATCCTGGAGAACTCTGCAGCTAGGATGGCTTTTTAGAATTGTCCCATCTTAACACAAGGGGGACAAGCATTTATTAGTCCTTATTAACCAATCACTGAGTATGGGCTCCCCTTTTAGGAGATAAGTCCTCAAGGGAGCGGGCATGGCTTTGGAGAAGGAGCCTATCTTCAGCACAGGGCAATTCCCAAAGAAGAATTAAGCCAAGAGTGAGCAACTTCCAACATTCACAGAAACCGGCATAATGAGCTGGGCAGTGCAGCATAATTATACACTACAGTGACACTCTGTTGATTTTCTTAAATGTCACCTACCCAGAAAGGTTCCTTGCAGGTCCAAGCAGTGAATCAACCTAAATTAGACCCTCTTCTAAAAAAGCTCTACCATACTGCTCAGTTTCATTTTGCTTATACGGGTAACAGGCCAAAAGCTACCAGACACATAGTAGACGAACAATTCAAATTTGCTCTGTACCTAAAAGGAAGTCGGATTTGAACTCTTCCTCTCACTTCTTACACTGAGATACTAAATTCTTTTATAAGGGTATTAAATAGAATGTAAGTCAAAACTTCCCCCATGACATGTTTATAAAACTATGGTCCTAAGAACCCATTCCATGCCTCTGAGACCCCTCAGACATAAAATGACTACAGAAATGTACCAGAGAGATCAAGAGATTTCTTTGGAGAGAGCTGTTGCCATTCTGTGGTCCTCAAAGCAAATAAACAACCCCATTCCACTTTTGCTGAAGGAGTAAGGGACGAGCTGTCTTCTAACTCCAGGCTATTAAGGTAAATGAGTCTTAAAGGAATCACTTCTACATCTTTTATTTTAAACAACTTTATTATGGTGCTATTGACATACAATAAATTGTATATGCCTAACATGGGAATTTTAGAAATATTAATTTATGCATACCCCTATGAATCCATCACCATAATTGGATAAATAGCATAACCATTGCCCCTCAAAACTTCTTCATTCCTGTGTGTAATCATTTCCTCATACCGTAACACCTGTCATCTCTAAGCAACTGTGATGTTTAGTTGTATATGTCAATTTGGCTGAGCTAAAGTACTCAGTTCTTCACTCAAATATTAATGTACAGGTTGTTGTAAAAGTATAAAGTGCCTAGCATCTACAAGTAGGTGACTTTAAATAAAGGAGATTGTTCTTGATAATGTGAGTGTGTCTAATTCAATCTGTTGAAAGGCTGTAAAAGTAAAACTGAGGTTTCCCTGAATAAAAAAACACCCTGCCATAAGACTGAAGCATCAAAGCCTTCTCTGAAAGTTCCAGCCTACTGTTCTGTACTACAGATTTTGGACTTTCCAACTCTCACAATCTCATAAGTCAATTCTGTGAAATAAATAAATAAGAAACTGACCAACCAACCTATTGGTTCTGTCTCTCTAGTGAACTCTTTCTGATATAGCAACCATTGATCATCTTTTTGCCAATAGATTTTGTAGAATTTTATGTATCAGTTATTATCCCTGTACTTACTAATTTTTCTACCTTTTTTATTCCGCATAATTATTTTACATTTCATCCATCTCCTTCATTGATCAATAGTTTATTTCTTTTTGTTAATGAATAGTATCCTATAGTATATATATCATTATATAGATTACAGTATATATAATCTATTTCTATTGCAGCACATATAATCTAATACAATATAATCTATCATAGATTGTTTCTCATTGTCTATTACAGATAAAGCTGCAATAAACGTTTGTGTACAAGTCTTCCAGTGCGCATATGCTTTCATTTCTTTTGGGAAAATACCTAGAAGTGGAATAGCTTGGTCATATAGTAGATGTATTTTAAATTAGTAAGAAACTGTCAAACATTTTTTCAAAGTGATTGTATCAGTTTGCATTCCCCCCAGCAGTGTTCCAGTTGTTTCACCTCCTCACCAATGCTTGATATAGTGAGTCTTTCACATTTTAGAGTTTCTAGTACAGACGGAGAGGATCTCATTGTGGTTTGCATTTCATTTTGCTAATGACTAACACTGTTGGGCATCTTTTCATGAGTTTATTTGTCATGAATATAAAATCTTCGGTGAAGCATCTATTCAAGTATTACCAATTTTAATGGGTTGTTTGTCCTCTTACTGAAATATAAAAAAAATTATGTACTCTAGTTACATGTATTGTGTCAAATATATGTTTTTCAACTATCATATCCCATTCTTTGACTTGGCTTTTCCTTTTCTTGACCATGTATTTTGACTGATGAAGCCCAATTCGTTAAATTTATCTTTTATCTTTCACAATTTTTGTGTTGGATTGAAATCTTTGCAAAATCTAAGGTAATCAAAATTTTCTTCTAGCAATTTTAGTTTAAACTACCATGTTTAAGTCTGTGATCTATCCAATCATAATTTTGTATATGGCATAAGGGAAGACTTGAAGTTCATTTTCGCATATTGCTCTCCAACTATTCTAGCACCATTTGTTGGAAAGATCATCTTTTCCCCATTGAATTGCTTTGGCACCTTGTTAAAAAATATTGAATACAGATGTTGGTCTCTTTCTGTGCTCATTATTCTGTTCCACTGATTGAGCTATCTGGTCTACACTGATGTAACATGGTCTTGCTCATTGTAGCTTTATAATAGATTCTGAAATGAAAGTAGTTTGGGAAAGTAGTTTTGTATATACATTTTCAAGTACATTCAGATCATCAATTTCTACAAAACAAGCCTGCTGAGATTTTCATTCTGATTGCATTAAATGTGTACATCAATTTAGGAAAAATTGACATTTTAACAATATTGAGTGTTCAAAACCCTAAGCATAGTGTATCTATGTTTGTTTAAATCTTCTTTGATTCCTATCGTCAGTGTATTATAGTACTCGATGAAAATGAGCCAATATTTCATAACTACAGACTTAGTTTAATAAGGTTTTCTAAGGCTAAAGACATATCCCTCAGTTTTCCAACTCTAAATAAGATTAATATCTATTGATTCCATAGTTTAATAATCTGATTCAGTCAAATAAAATTCAATGCTATATTTGGAGATCTTCTATATTCCTCAATATTTCAGGACAATTCTGTGTAACTTTATTCTTTTAGTTAAGAATTGTTAGTTAAATTGTTAACTAATTGTTAAATATACAATGTATGAAATTATGCATCACATTTTTTTATTTGTTGATATATTATGATATTTATCCATTTAAAAAAATATGTACCTCAGACCTCCCATGAGCCAGGCACTGAGCTGGGTATTGGGGATAGAGCAGTAAGGAAGACAAAATAGTCCCTGCATCATGAATCTTATAATCTAGTAAGGAAATGAAGTGGAAGAGATAAATGTAAATTGTATTACAAAATGTAAGTGCAATGTGTGTGTAACAGGGAAACCTAAAATGTTTTGGAGTGTTAAGGACAGTTTCCCTAAAGAAGGACAGTTCAAAGAGATGAGTGAGAACCAACTAAATGAAGACAGGAGATTAGAAGGCGAGTAGGGAACTTTTAAGCCACTAATGAGATATACGTCACATATCAATCAATGTAGGCTAGAGAGCAAATTTGTATTGTTCAAATTTTACATTTGTATGATTATAAAATGATTTTGCTTCTGTTTAAAATGTAAACAATATGGAAGAGAGATAGAAAACTTAAAATGCAATCCACCTAAAATCACTATGACTTCCCTTCACACTTTGGGGTATGTTTTCCAGAATTTACTTCTTTCTACCAAATAGTATGCATACACATCAATATCCAAAATAGGTTCATGCTATAATAAGGTTCTACAAGTGTTATAAAACTTCTAGTGATTTCTTTCCATGCAAATAAATATAACCATAAATGTTCTTTACTTTTAGATTTATGGAGCATCGAAATTAATTAAACCAATTCTTTGTATGTCAACATTGCTTCCATTTTCAAAATAGTACAAACAATGCTAAATAATATATCCTGGGTATATTTTTTTGCCTATTTTCTGTTTACTTCTGGAATAAATTGCTAGGGTTCATATTTCTGGCTCAAATTTAAAATTTGATGTTTAGAGAAGGCATTCATATTTAATATAAATGTGGCAGTCAAATAGCTCACTTTTTAGATAGTAGAATTCATTTTTACCAAGAAATATATTAAAATATATCTTAATGCCCTTCAGTTGAACTCTTTGTCTATTCTCAATATCAACTCATTTAGACAGACATCTATGTGAGGTCAGTTAACTAAAACTTGAGGTCAACTGCTAAATGTAATAAATCAACAGTCACTTATTTCATTGTAATGTTGTAGAGGAAAAAATACTAAATGAGAGCTTTTATGAGTAATGATTACTAACCAAACAATTAGGTGTGAGCTTACTGTTTCGATCCTACTCTTTGCTGTTTTGCTTTTAGTTTGGTGTCATTGGTAGTTTAATTCTTCCACTGTAACTTTGGAGGATATTGATACATTTTGACCCAATTTAGTGTATAAATATAAATTTATTGAAATGCATTTTAATTTGATCCTATCTGCCATTTTGAAACAAAGATTTGAACAATAACTTTTAAAAGTGGCTATCTCATGAAGAGATATTATCAGGTCACTCAAGTCTTTATTATTACCTAACATTGAGCTACATTTAAAATTTAACCATTCCATTTCAATAAAATATAATAGATATGAATCAGAAATGGAAAGATTCCAGGTGACATAGTGAATTTAATTTAATTTAATTTCTGAGCTATGCCTTTTTCATTAGAAAAATAAATATTTGATAATATTTGATCATTGAGGAACTTCTGAAATATAAAGAACCATATAAAGAAAAATAAATAAAGAAAATCACCCATCTCTCTACTCCTCAAAATCATCACTGTTAAGAGCTTGATGTTTTAGCTAATGGTATGTATGGTATGATACGCTTCTATGCATATGTTATTTTTATTTTGCTGGGATGATATTGTAAATTTTGATTTATGTGCTGCTTAAACATTATCTTTTGTCATTGAAATTCTTTTAAGATTCCAATACCTTAAGATTTTTTTAAGATTTCAGCATTTAGGTGCTCAATAAATGTTAAAGAGATCACTACCATGACCTCCTTAATTCCTAATTATCTTCTGTATCACTTCCTCAAAACTTTGATGTAGCCCTCAGCATTATTATTTACCCACTTCCCCATCGCCACATTTCATTTTGGAAGATTCCAAGCCTATTATTTCAAACAATAATAGTACAATCAACACTCATGTACCCTTCGCATGAGCTCATTACCTTCTGCCACATTTACACTTTCTTTCTTTTCTAGCCATGCACTTTTTTATAGAACCATTTGAATTTAAAGTTGCAGACATCATGATGCATTTCCTATAATCACTTTAGCACACATTTCCTAAGAACAAAAACATTCTCCTAAATAAATATAAATCATTTTCACATCTAAAGAAGTTAAAATGTGTACAACAGTGTTATGTAATATAGAGTTTATAATCAAACTTCCCCAAAGTGCAAATAATATCCTTTAAAGCTTGTTTTTTTAAAGTTTTTTTTTCTGTTGTTGTAGGATCCAATCAAGCATCCCTTATTGCATTTAGTTTCATATTTATTTCTGAGCATTTTAATTGATGGATAATACATCAAGTGGTGCCATGATTTACCATTTTCTCACTGTAGAACAAGTGTGCATTTGTAGATAAAATTTTAAATTCAAGTACTTTTATCATGAAAGAAATACATCTTCATAGTAAACAAATCAGAAAATACGGACAAATAAACTAAATCAGAGCCATATTGCTCCCATTCAGTTATAACTTCTGCTTACGTGTTGATATATATTCTTTATGCTCATGCTTTGTCTACAGGTAGAGATTTATACAAAAATGAAAAGTGTAAATAACTTCCATGCTTACCAACAGTGATCATACCATATATAGAATGTATGCTATAAATATATACATGTATGATTTGTGTGTTTACGTATATACATAAGCATAATTTTGCTACCTGACTTTTCAGTTAACAATATTTGAAGTATTTCTATGTCAATAAATTGTTTTGACTATGTAATTCTGATGGCTACTTGAAACTTCCTCACTTATTATCATAATTATTTAATCAATCTCATATTCTGTAAAATTAAGTATTTTCAATATTTCAACAAAGAAATAATTAGCATTACTTTAATCAACTTATTTTGACATATTAATCATAATTTCTTTACAATGCATTGCTAACCATAAAATTGATGAATTAAAGAAAGTTATATTGTTAAGGCTTCTGCTCTGTATTGCCATGGCCCAAGAAAAGGATTATTATAAATTTCAGTTCCTCTCAGAAATTTAAGGAGTGTTTGGAGGAATATAACTTGTATTTTTCAGACGTGTCCAATAAACTATTCAATGATCCTTCCAATGCCTTTTGATTTGAAATGCTTCCTTTAGCACAGCAATTCTCAAACGTTTTGGTCTCAGAGCGCCTTTATACTCTCAAATATGATCGTACTTGGTCTACTGAAAAACGTTCTCTTACTACTTACGTTAAAACAATTATAAACAGAAAAATATAAATATTTTTAAATATTTTAAATAACATTAAGTTTGTCCTAATGGAGTCAATTTGTGCTTATTATTATTTGAATTTCCCTATCGATATCAAAATTCATTTTAAAGTCTTAAATTTCACCAAAAGCACCTCATCAATTTGATTTCTATCAATATCAAAACCAAAGCCACTCAATATTAAGAATTAAAAAAACAGGGCGGCTGCCGTGGCTCAGCAGGCAGAGCTCCGACCTGCCGGGCTGGAGGTCTGGAGTTCGATCCCTGGTGCCTCCTGCCCATATGCAAATTAAAAAAAAAAAAAAGAATTAAAAAAACAACTGTCAGAACAAATGATTAATTGAACTCTTTAAAGAGTGAACTTCCTGTTGCATAAAGAACAATATATCCTTGAATAATATTCAAGGCATGATTCCCACAGCAACACAACATTTCAGCTAAGTAAATATCCTGTAGACCTATCTATTTAGGGGCAAAAGTATCCTTTTAGATGTTAAAATCCACTTCCCGTGTTTTGCTTATGAGGACACTGAGAGACGGAGACAGGTGGCTATTCCAAGGTCAGAGTGGCACCCTTTAAAGGGGCTGCTGTACTTTACAAGTTCTTTAAAAGCCCAAATGGATTAAAGCTAGTTTTTCTTTTCCTCTTTTTTCTTTTAGGAAGAGAAAATCATCTAGGAAACTAGGTGAGTTCTTTTTTTCTAAATACTTTTTAAAATGTTTTAAAATATATGATTGAATTTACTCTTAATGAGCACATTTGAATCCTGAAACATTAAAAGTGGCCATCATTAATAACAATAGCAGATATCTATTAAGCACTTACTAGTGACATCTTTGTTTCTGGGGACACTGTTTTATGTTGTTATTGCTATTGCTATACGTTTGCTTTCTAACCTTCACACTTGTCTCAAGAAGAACTAACTCAATCAGGTTGCTAAGTCTTGGGAAGAGAGAGTCGGGGAAAAAGAAAGCTTTTGTGATAAAGCCTCATTCTCTGGGATTTCTACCTATCTGTGTCCAATCATTCTTTCATTCATTGTAGGTTCCCAATTCTCTTTTCAGTGTTAAACACAAGTAGTCAGTTTTTGGAAAGAACAAAGTAAAAGCAAATTCTGGTGCAATCATCTGGCCAGACCAATCCGTCTAGCTGTGGCAGAGTCTAGAATAGGTGGGCTCTGAAGACTGAGAATAGGTACTAAGGCCGTTATCAGATATCTCAGAGTGCCCAGATACCAAAATGACTAGAGGAATCTAGAAGCTATTTCAAAGGTGAGGAATGGACCCAAGAATAAGGAAACTTAAGGACAGAACAAGAAATTATCAGTGGCAAGTGAGAGAACATTAGGAAGGTAGAATCATGGTTCGGGAACCGAGACAGATTAAAAACTAGAGAAATGTCCACAAGAAGCATGAGGATAAGTGTTTAAAACTTTTAAGACATACAAAATTGAGACCTCGCTCTTGAATTAGTCAGAAGGTATGATGATTAAAAGAGGAGCATTTTGCCCTATGTGAGTCCATGTGTTTTCAGGCCATGTTCATGCCATCTCCCAAAAAATAATTTCAAGTACTACCAGTGGGACAAATCTCACACTCTGAAAAACCTGGGCTCCAGAATTTGGATGGTGAAGAAGAAATAAGATTTCAAATACTTAAGGCCTATGGAGCTCAGTTCACCCAAGTGTTAATGTATAGTATAGATCACTTACACTACACAGTTGCATTTAAGAGTTAAGAAATGAGTCAGGGTGGAAAGGAGAGTTAAGATTATTAGTGCAGAGAGAAAAAGAGGAAACCAATCTAAGCAAGGAAAATTGCTCTAGCAAAAGCACATGGTATATAGTCAAAATATATTTGTTTCCTGGCTCACTGGCACAGGAAAAGCACAAAGTGTTGGACAATTAGGAGGGAATATTTGGAAGAAAAAATATATCTATTTAAATTAGAGAGGTTGTGTGTCAACATTGGCTTGACTGAATTTAGCATTATTTCCCTATAAAATCTCTTCCTTCCCTCTTTCCTCACTCGGGACTGGTACTACTTTCTGGATGTGAATTTCTCTGGTTACAGAACCAGAAATGATTATGAGTTTCTACAGCTGTGGATTTGTTTCTACATTCCAGGCAGCTGCATAGATCTTGTAAGCGATCCACTTCACCTTATTGAATTGCTTACTAAATATTTTTGAGCTAAATTGATTTGTGACCCACCTTTAGCAAGTATACAGGTCTTCGTTAAATCCATTCATGTACTGATGCTACCCCTGAGTCTATCTTATTTCGTTACAAAATACCATAACTTTCTATATGCCTCTTTCTTTCATTTAAAAATTGCAAATATTAGCATTTAAACTATTTAGTTATAAATCTCTGTAAGACAACTTAAATCAGTTTTTAAAAAATTGCGTGCTGATATAAAAGATCAAGGAGACTTCAATTTCCAATCCGTTCTCCAAGTTAGGATCTGTAGTCACCTTTAATATCACCTTCCCATACCCCTTATCTAGTCAAACAATAAATGTCACCTATTGTATTCTCTCAGTGTCTTTCCAGTCTGTCTTTTTACATCAATCCCAAGTTGCAGCTTTCATTATGCATTCAAGTTTCTCAAATAAGTTGATAAAAGGGCATCCTAACTTGGCAGATGGTTTCTAGCTTCTCCTGTTCTAATCTTTTCTTCCTAGAGCTTCTAGAGCAAAAGCAACAATCCACTGATATGTTTCTCCCCTAATCAATGTTACTCAGTGATTTCCTGCTTTCAGAACTAAGTCCAAACTCTACACTGTAGCATGCTAGGCCCTGACAATTTGCCTTTCCCTTTAGCTTACCCCTCCATCAAACATGTGTCGACTCATCTCTCATAATGAGTCTCTTAAATTCTACATTATAGATCCACTGGGCTATTTGTGGTTTTCTACCATGCCATGCATTTTCAACTTTCTCTTAATGGGCTACTCTCCCTAGCCTGTGCAAGTCCAGAGCAAACTGTCCTTGAACTACTAAAGTATCAGAGGATTTTTAGTAATGAGGATTGGCCAGTGGCCTACGTCTTTGTGCAAGGCCATCTTGGGAGGTAGGTGTCAAAATGGATGGATGAGCTGCACCTTGTCCAGGGAACTAGAAAGAAATGAAGATCAGACAAGTCTCAAAATTCACAAGAGGATCTTCTCATCTCTGACCATCACCATACATCATAGGTCATCAGCAGGTGGCCTAGTGGTTACATGATCAACAACATGAGTGATTAGAATTTCTCAACAAATGGGTACCATGACCTCCTCACTCTCTGGAAGCTTTTCTTATCTTTGCATAAAATAAGAAATATTTATTTCTGACAGCCTCTGTAACCCCCAGCTTCTTGAAAGAATCTACACAAAATGACAACAATTTTTGTCTATCCCAATCTGCGAACATGTTTCCACCTGAGCTCGGAGTTTATAAAGTATGTTGTTTAGATAGAATAAATTTCAAAATTCCATATTTGGATAAACTATGAAGCAACGTATTAATTATTAATCCAATTGCCTCTTTACTTTCTGCCATAGAAGACCAATCTTAAATTTCCTTGATAGGATATATAGATTCTTAAACACAGCATTATCAGTGGCAAAAAGAAGAACAATAATTACTTGGAAATAAGAAACTGCTTCTTCAGCAAAGGAGCGGATGTTGGTTTTAAGTGATGGACTCCATTTGAGAAAAGTGAACCCATTAAAAAATCAATACTACTAGCTCTAAGGGGTCTTAGCAAATGTTTTTAGACCTTGCCAAAAAATTGAGAACTTGAGTGCATTTCACCTGGCAAACATTTTAGGCTTAAGATTTGTCAGACTCAAAACTTGAGAAGATGTAAAAATAACCCTCTAAATATTGATTGACAAATGATTTACAGAATGAAAATGTCATAAAAATGGTAACTATAGAAACAAACTGTACAATCACATCTTTAGTAGAATTCCCTAAGTCAGAAAATAGGACGTGTATTGTCTATATACTAAAGACTATGTAAATATATTTTCTCTAATAATACAAGTTGAATGAATTCTTAACTGATCAACACTGCTTTCATGTTTTCAGCTTTTCTAAGGGTCTTTGGAGAAATTTTAAAGCCTTGCCAATTTAGAGGGCAGTATAAACTCATTGAGGTTTATTTATCATCCCACTGGCATATTTGATAATTCAGTTCAAAATCAATGCCAGTTCACCATTCCCCACAGGACTTCAATGTTTCTATTTGAAATCTACAGAAAGCTGAGCCAAGTACAAATGGCAAATTTTATTTTGAATCTCCAGCTGGGATAATTCTGTGGTAAACTAAAGAATGAAAAGTCCAGTTCTTCTAAGGTTCAAACAAAATATACTAACTTAGAACCAGAGGATCATCAATGAAAATACCAAATTTGAAATCAGTTAAATGTGTTTATTTTCTTTCCCTCAATTCACCAATTATCAATAGGCCTGTACCCCACAATAAAATAAAAGGGAACCTTCTGTGCCCTTCCATCTCACTATTTTATGGATTACTGGAGATAAAAGGAAGAAACAAACAGAACTTGATTGTGCATTCACTGCAAAGAAAGTTGAATCCAAGAGTCAGGGTCCTGCTAGGGGGTCACATGGAGTACTCATTCATATACAGGAATTATTTTATTCTGATTGTATTCCTGCAGAATTTGTTTGTTCATAAAATATGGAAAGGATTAGTAGGAACTCCAATGACATCTTTTACTTGTAGGTTTAAAAATTTACAACTGGAAACAACCCTGATGCTTTTATTAAAGAAGCCTGGCTATGAGGAACAAAAGAAAAGACTGTGTATGCTTAGTTGCACACAAAAAGCCTCATTCAATCTGAGCACTTAATTTCTACTGCTAAAATTACTTGAGAGATTCGGGACTTGCAATAATTTCTTCTTTTTTTCTCATATGCCTTTCTAAATGCTTATAAACATCTCACAAATTTATATCCTTTCAAAGATTATTTTCTTCTTGCAAGGATATTTCTCTAACAAACTACTGAATATTAGCACAAATCCTAAAATCAATTCGATTCCTGATTTAGGTCAATTTTATGTCATCTTTGATTTTACCTATCTTTCCTCGAGGTTCTTTCTATGAATTACCTGTCTTGCCTGTCTTGGATTTCTTTCAAATAAACAGAGCTGTTCACTCTGTTGATAGAAACGGATGAATTTTGAAGACAGCAAAATGACAGATATTGATTTGTTGATTCACTGGAACTTTACTACCTCATGTCCCACTCATCTCAGCCTTCTGGGCCATGATGGATGATACGTTTGATGATACGTTTTGAATGATTTGCAAGGTAGCATCAACAGTAGACAGAGAATCATGTGGAGTGGATATACTGTTGAGACCTCAGAAATCATCCACTCCAATCTCTCAGCTCTAGAGATGAAGAGACATCAAGTTATATACCTTAGAATGCACATCTAATAAATAGCAATGGCAGTGCTTGAAACAGTCTTCTGATATTCTCTTCAGGGTGGTTTCCACTGTATCACAGATGACTTTCCCTAAGCCAAGTATGGGACTACTATGCTACCTTTGTTAGCGTTAATCATTCATTTGCTTTACATTAAGTGACTCAGTCTCTATTAAAACCAACTATAGGAGAGTACACAGGGAATTAAATATTTGTATTTCTTTAGCATCCTAAACCCAGTGACTTCTTGTATTGATGTCTGAGAAATATCTCAATTCTAAAATATTAATAGCTCTATATTTTGCTTAGTGTTTTATATAGTTTTTCTGATTTAAATCCCATTAGTACCTTCTAAAAGCAGGAGTAAATATTATTCCTATACTACTTATGAGTAAATTGGGGCTTCATAAGGTTAACTAGCATGTCCAAGGCCATACAACTATTAAATTATGAAACCACTTTAAAAAGGCAAAATTTATGTTGTTCCATGTGCTGGTTTGAAAATATTATATACCCCAGGAAAGCCATGTTTTAATCCTGATCCAATCTTATGGGGGCAGCTCTTTCTTTAAATCCTGATTCAATACTGTAGGGCAGAAACTTCTGATTAAATTATCTCCACAGATATGCGACACCGTCAATTGTGGGCATGACCTTTTGATTAGATAGAGATGTGACTCCACCCATTCAAGGGGGGTCTTGATTAGTTTACTAGACTCCTTTAAAAGGGGAAACAGGGCGGGCCACGGTGGCTCAGCAGGCAAGAATGCCCGCCTGCCATGCCAGAAGACCCGGGTTCGCTTCCTGGTGCCTGCCCATGTAAATAAATAAATAAATAAATAAGGCCAAAGACTCAAATAGACTTTAAAAAAAAAAAAAAAAAAGGGGAACATTTTGGAAAAATGTCAGATGCAGTCACTTGGAGAACAGTTGCTTCAGAGCCAACATGAGACCCAGACATTTGGAGATGCAGGGCCCAGCAGACATTGTCATTTATGTTCACGTGAGATCTAAGCAGACCAGAACCCAGATTTGTGTCCCAGAGGAGTTAAGTGAAAGCTTACAGACACTTAAAGAGGAAACCACTGGCACCAGAAGATGGAAGCAATGAACTGGGAACAAGGACCACCAGATGCCAGCCACATGCCTTCCCAAATTGGCCTTCCTTGAGCCAAGGTATCTTTCCCTGGATGCTTTTAATTGGGACATATTTATGGCCTTAGAACTGTAAAATTGTAACTTTTTAATAAGATGTTCAATTTCTGGTACATTGCATTCTGGCAGCTTAACAAATAAATACATTCTGCCTAATATTCTGGGTTCTTTCATGGCCCTTAGTTTGGGGACCACAGTCTAGAGGGGGATTATTAAAAAGATTCACAGTATTTTTATCTCTTGAGGAAGGCTTCTCACAAAGGGGCATTCGGAGTGTGACCTTGGCCAACATATCTCAGAGAGTCTACGTATTGCATGGCAGTGTAACACCTGCACAGTGTCAATGAGAGCCATTCACATAGGAGATAATACCAAGGATGCTGCTTAGAGTTGTAAGTTTCAGAAACCTTGAACAGAGGCGTGGAGATAGAAACTTCCTTGTGATATCCACTACTCCATTTATCATATTTAAGTTGTTGAGCAGATCATTCCTATACCATGAAGTATCCTCTTTATGATAAAAATTTGTGAGAAATGTACAGTTCCCTGAATATTAAGAAAAACATTTTTCAGAAGAATCAGATAACATTTTCTTCACAGATACATTAGTTAGTGTTTGTCATTTGTGTTTTGCTGCCATGAAATTCAACATCAGAAATCTGGAGAGACCATTGCTAAAACATCTGCATTCTGAACCTTTTCTTTGTCTCATTTTTATTTTCTACTTTATTTCATGGCCTCCTCTATATTTTATTTCATATACCAACAAACTAACCTAAATATGAATGTTCAGTGTGCCTGGTAGAAAACTGTAGTTATAAGCCAAGCTTTGCCAATAAATAGAATTTTTAAAACTGGCTACCACTTTCAGTAATTGTACTGTATAAATTTCATGCTCATGGCTAACAGGGACCCCTTTTCCTCTGGGTCTTAACATATTACACACTTTAAAACTTAAGAGAGCCAGTCTTTGGTTAGTAGGCCTCTTCAGTCCCTACCTTATTTCCTCAAATGACTAGCAGACCATTTGATGGAGACTTAGAGAGGATGATCTCTTTCAGTGTTCCTTAGAGAGCTTTAAGAGAGTCTTCAGTAGTAGGGAAGTGGGCAGTAAAATTAGACCTTGTTCCCTTTTCCTCTTCTCAAACTCATAATCATATCAGTCTTATTTTGAATGCAATTTAGATAGCCTCCAAGAGGGCTGTATACAAGATTAAGTAAAGTGATAGTGAATACTTTGTTCACAGACCAGATTAATCACCCTGAGAAGGTTGAAATGAGCATAGGAGGGCTAAACATAAAATAATATCTTATACTTGGCCTTAGAATAGCAATTTTAAGCAAAATTTACAATGTATTTTCCCACTTGGAAAACCAGATTTTATTTATTAATAAAAAGCATTGAAAAACTTTTCATTTAAGTCATTATAATTATGTCTGGAAGAATGGCCCACTTCCATCATTTTATTACCTGTGGACTCTCAACAGGTTTGGAAAAATTCAAATTTTAAAACTAATTATCTAGGTTACAGAAAAATATAAAGCAACAAAAAGTGATCTGAATAACATGATGAGATGATTAAGTAGCTTGAAATATGTGTGCATAAATATGTCAAAGAAGCCATATTTTTTCTCAAACACATACAGAGAACATTTTGATGAAAATTAACATTTATTAAACTACAAAGGAAGTCGTGATACAATCCAAAGAACCCTATCTTATAGACCAGAAGTTGGCAAAAACTGGTCTGAGAAGCAAATCAGCCCACTACCTGCTTTTGTAAATTAAGTTTATTAGAAGACAGCCATGACCATTTATTTATGTAATGCTTATGATGCTTTTGTAGTGTGATGATGGAGTTGAGTAGTTTGACAGAGACTATTTGGTCTGCAAAGCATAAAATATTTACTATCTGGTCCTTTAAAGAAGAGTTCATTGATCCTTGTCATAGATCTCAACAACATAAAAGTGACCTAAAAGCCCATTTGAAAGTTTGCTATGATTATCAAATTTTTAACTAAAGGAGAAATCATGATGGAAATGAATTAAAGAGGAAACCCCAATGGAAATGAGGAAATATTTAACACTAACAGTGATGAAAACATTATAATTCAAAAATTATAGAATGCAACCTGTCTTAATTTCCCAGCTGCTAAAACAAATACCATTGCATGGATTGATTTAAGAACTGGAATTAATTGGCTCATGGTTTCACAGGTTAGACCATTTGCTTTGTCCTGGGATCTGTATCTTCTGGCGGGCCTGCAATCTTTAGAAGTTCCTAGGCTTTTCTGTCACACGGTAATGCACATGATAGTATCTTCTCCTTTGTTTTCTGGGTTCTATTAGCGTCCACCTCCTGGCCGCAGCTCATGGCTGCCATGCTCCATTGCTTATAAGGACTTCGGCCATGTTGGATTCAGACCCACCTTCATTCATCAGTGCAGGCACATCTTAACCAATAACATCTTCAAAGGTCTTATTTACATGTGGGCACACATCCACAGGACCAGTGGTTGGGGCCTGAACCTGCCTTTTGTGGGTAATATGATTCAATCTCCAAAACAGCTAAAGTAGCACTTAGAAGGAATCATATAGTATTAAAGGCATTCATTAAAAAGTAAAGAAATAAAACAAAAATGATTTAAGCATCCTGCTCAGTAAACTAGGGGTAAAAAAAAAGTAAAACTAAAGAGAGTAAAATAATAAAAAAGTCCATATAAACTCTCAAAATAAAAAAATGAAAAAATAAAAACAGAAACAATGGAAAACATTCCTAATTTTCTAAACCAAAATAATCACAAAATGAAATGATCCTTTGACAAAATCTTGATTAAAAGAAAGAACTCAGAAGATCTGATTAAGAAAAAATGCAAATAAACAGGAATGTAGTATAATGAAATGGTTAAGAATACAGATTTCAACATCTTCAAGGCACAGGCACAAAGTAGACCAGGAAATCAGAAAATCTATCCTGCTGACCATAATTAAGCTATAAAACACAAAGTAATGAAAACAGGGGGGCTATCCTTGAGGAGGTGCAAGAGTGTAGAGAGAGAACCCCCTTGGTGGTGCAGACGTCTTTATTTATAGGTAGTAAATAAAGGGTAGAAGAAAATAAAGGGTATAGAACAAACATGAAGAAAAATGATGAGCTCTCTAGCTCATCTAGCTACAGAACTTTTTAGTGCAATGTGGAGCACGTGCCTCACTGAAGATAACCATAGCAACAAGACCCAAACCCAATTCACCTCATGAATACATTTACTCAATTCCCTTCACTAATAGACTGACAGAAGAAGAAAACCATTCACAAGTGGAAATGCCATTTCCTTCCGTTTCTACAGTTTTACCTATGATACCCGGCATTACATTTTTTTGAAGTATTGAAGCACTAATTGAAAAAAAGCCATTGCCATGAGTCAAAACAAACTGACACAGATTCAGGTGTGACTCGGATGTTGGAACTGTCAAACAGATTTTAAAGTAATATGATCAAGGTGCTAAAGTATCTTCTGGAAAATATGGGCAACGTATAAATAGCTGTGTAATTTTGGCATAGAGATTGAAACTATAAAAAAGGGTCAAAAGACATTCTAGAATACACAACTATGTGACGATATTGTGAGCCTCTGGTTGTACCTCGCATGTGGAATGTTTCTATGTCAAGAATGTTTGTATGTTTGTATGTTGTTTTCATGATGAAAATATTTTTCTAAAAACTCTAGAAATAAAAAACATATAATTAGAGATGAAGAATTCCTTGAACAAGATCCTCAGTAAACTGAAAACAGCTGAGTAAACAATCAATGAATTTTAAATCAAAAGAAATTACTCAAGTGGAAAAAAAAAAAGAGTGAAAAAACAAACAAAAGCATTTAAGAGCTATGGGCTAACATACATATAACTGGAGGCCCAGAAGAAAAGAGAGGAACAGTGACAAGAAGTATGTAGAGATAAAGTGGGTAAGAATTTTCCTGAAACAATAAAAGATGGCAAAGAACAGATCCAAGAATATCAGAGAAAACTAAGCAGATTAAATTATGCTTTTCTTTAATCCTTATGGCATATTATATTAAAACTGTTAAAAACAAAAGATAAAGTGATTTTTTTCAGGCAGAAAGAGGAAAAAATTACATATAGGGAAACAAAAATAAAAGATATAGCTGACTTTGTTAAAAAACATACAACCAGAAAAAAATGTCATGTTCAAAGTACTGAAAGAAAGAAAAAGAAAACTGCCAATCCAGAATTGCATACCCAGTACTGAAAGAGAAAGAAATCTGCCAATCCAGAACTGCATACACAGTATAAATCAATGTAATAACTCTTTTTGTTGTTAAGCAAGAGATTTTATTACTTAAGCACTGCAAGAAATATTATAGGGAGACTTTCAGGCAGAAAGACTTTGATATCAGACAGAAAATTGGAATTACATAAAGACATGAGGAAATGGCAGAAATTAAGGCAAATATAAAAGATGTTTTTAATGTCCTAATAAAAATTGACTGCCTATAGTATAAAAATAGTGACAATATCTTTGAATTTATAATATAGGTAAAATAACAGGTATGACAATAATAGCAAAATTAAAGGAAGAAAAATTAAAAGTATATTTTTAAACATTTCTTATAGTACATATAAAGTGATATTATAATATATGAAGCTGTATTTGATAAACTAATGATATAAACTGCAAATGCTAAGGAAAACACTAAAAAATTACGCAAAGTAGTACAATTAATGAGATAATTGTGGAAATAAAGTATAATAATATAAAATATAGTTAATCAAAAAGAAAATAGAAAAAGAGGACAAAGGGAACAAATAACAGATGAGAAAATTTGAAAGAAAAACCTATCATGGTGTTAGATTTCAATCTAATAATAACAAAAATTAGTCTAAAAATACAATAAAAGACATACATAAAAGACAGAGATCATCAGATTGGATAATAAAAAGAAGCAAACATAAAGCTGTGTTATTTACATGAAACTAACTTTAAATATAAAAACACAAACTTGGTAAAAATAAATGATTGACAAAAGAAGATGTACAATGCAAAATTTAATGAAAGAAAAATGGGCCAGCTAGGTTAATATCAAGAAATGTAGTTTTCAGATCAGAGATTTTTTTACTAGAAATAAAATAAGGCATTACATAATAATGATCATCATTACTAGTAATAGAAGGATTAATTCATTGAGATGATATAGCAATCTGACATATATATGCACTTAGCAACAGAGATTTGTGCCGATTTGAAAGTATCATGTACCCCAGAAAAGCCATGTTTTAAACATGATCCAATCTTGTGGGAGCAGTCATTTATTCTCATTTGATTTAATACTATAGGTTGGAAACTTTTTGATTAGATTATCTCGATGGAGATATGACATTGCCATATGTGAGTATGATCTTTTGAGTAGATGGAGATGTGACTCCGCCCTTTCAAGGTGGGTCTTGATTAATTTATTGGAGTCCTTTAAAAGGGGAAATATTTTGAAGAAATGACAGAGCCAACAGAGAGAGAGCTGGCATAAACTTCAGAGCAGAGCTGACACAGATGGCAACACTTGGAGAACAAAGACACGGATGTTTGGAGGTGCTTAGAGCCCAGCAGACGTTACCATGAAATGTTAAGAAAGCCAGAACGTGGGGAGAGCCAAAGGAAGCCAAGAAATGAAAACCAGCCCCAGAGAAACAAAGTGAGCAACCTCCACTGGAAAAGAGGCTGAAAGCAATGGAGCCCCAGGAGTAAGGGACCAACAAATACCAGGTATGTGACTTCTCATCTGACAGAGGTACTGCAGACCCATTGGCCTACCTTTAATTGAGGTATCTTTCCCTGGATGCCTTAATTTAGACATTTTTGTAGGCTTAGAACTGTAATCTTGTAACTTATTAAATTACCCCTTTTAAAAAGCTGTTCCAGTTCTGGTATATTGCTTTCCATCAGCTTACCAACTAACACAAGATTCAAAATACTTGAAGCACAAAATGACAACTGAAAGAAGCAATAGAAACATCCACAATTAATGTGGAAACTTGATAGAACATGCATGCAGAAAATCAGTAAGGATACAGCAAAATTGAACAACACTTAACCAGCTTGATCTAATTGACATGTAGAGAACACTACGCTGAGCAAAAAGAGCACATATACTTTTTCAAATATGCATGGGATGTTTACCAAGGTAAAAAATATTTGAGTTAGAAAACAAACCTCAGTAAGTTTGAAAGTATTGAAAACACATGAGGTACATTATCTGACAACAGCAAAATTTGGCTAGAAATTAATAGTCAAAATATATCTGTTAAATACCCAAATATTAGAAATTAAGCAACACCTCTATGTAATTCATATATGAAAGAGAAAATCACAATAAAAATTAGAACATATTGTGAATTGAATGAAATGAAAATACTTATCAAAAATTTTGATGTACATAAAATTTATAGCATTAAAGGATTAGAAAAAAGTTCTCCACGTTGATCTAAAGTTCCACCTTAAAAAACTAGAAAGAGAAGAATAAATTAAACTTAAAATCAAGCAGGATGGAAATAGTAAAGACAGAAACAAAAATCAATGACAATGAAATATAATTGAGAAAATCAATGCAACCAAAAGCTGTTTTGTTAAGATAGATAAAATTCATAAATCTGTAGTCACTCTTACCATGAAAAAATGAGAAGATGCAAATTACCGATGTCAGAAATAAAAGGGCATCACTACAGAGCCTACAGACACTACAAATATAGATGAATATTATAAATGACTGTTGTAAATAAATTGCACAAAAATGAAATGGACAAATTACTTGGAAGACACAAACTACTAAACTTAGCGAAATTGAAATGGATAACTTGAATCAACTTATATATATTAAAGAACTTAAATTAATAGTTAAAAAGTTTGTAGTTAAAATACACTAATAATATAACTCAGCATATATATATTTGTTTATATATATTTAATATAAATATTTATATGTTTATTTAAGAAAAAGTGAATAAATCTACACAAAAAAGCTGTATGTATTTATTGTGGCTATATTTATAATCACCAGAATTTGAAAGAATCCACATTTCATCAACTGAAGAATAGATAAACAAATATACAATCATAGAATGGAAGTCTAATGAGTAATAGAAAGGAAAGAACTATTATTACATATAACGATATGGATTACTTTCAAATACATTATGAGCTGTGAAAGAAACCAATCTCAAAGAATATATATTTTATTATAATATTTATATGACATCTTGGAAAAAGAAAATTCCATAGGGATAGAAAATAGAGCAATCACTGTTAGAGGTGGAAAGGGAGAGGGGGCTGACAACAAAGAGGCAAAGGAAAACTCTTTAGGGCAATGGAAATAAATATTCCATAACTTAATTATGATACTAATAGTAACAAGACTGTAAGTATTAGAATTATAGACCTATAAACTGAAAAATGATGAATTGTCTTATGTAAAATTGAATCACAGTAAATCTGATTATACAAGGAACTTTATTCTCTAAAATTAATTTTAATAATTGGACTATGAATAAAATTCACAACATTAACATAATCATCTGATTAAATTCAGAAAGAACATTTAATAAAATTCAAAACGTTTTTATCTTATAGAATGATAGGTGATGTAAATATAGTAGTTATTCATCAGTGTCTTAGTTTAGGTTCCCTCAGAAGGGCACTGACAAGGACCTTGTTTAGGAGATGATCCCAGGTAACACCAGCAGAGCAATGGGGAGGGAAGCAAACCAATAGATGTGTATTATTTAAAAATTTACCACTGTAGGCAACTTGAGCTTAGTATCACTAAAAAACTCTCAGATGCATTATAGAAAACACATCTCAAATTTAATCCATTGAAGGGGCAAGAGATGTGACTATTTACCTATCAATTCCCATCGGTCACTGGTAGAAGACTGCTTCCAGATGTTGTCAGTGTCCAGCAAGCACTTCCAGTTTGCCATAGGCACTAGAAAAAGGGTGAAAATCCTTGAACAAAGGAATGTAAATGCTGGGAGCTGGAATTATCATTGGTGTATACAGTGATTGTAGGGGCCAAAGATACAGACAGAACACAAATAATATCTGCTACACCTAACAAACTAGAAGAGAACATTTCCACTACCTGAAAAATATATGGACAACATCATTCTTATTGGTGAAACTTTAGAAGCATTTCCCTTAAAATAAGAAATAAGACAAAGATAAGTACTACCACTGGTGCAAGTTAATATTATGTTGGAACCTTAACTGACACAATAAAATAATAAATAGATAAGTGTTACAAGGTTTGGAAAAGAAAAGATAGGATCATCATTATTTGCAGATGATATATGTTTATCTAAGTAGCAAAGACTAGTAAAGCCACAAACAACTATGGAGTAATATTTAAGAGAGTTCAGCAAGATTTCTGGACATGAGATCAATATATAAAATCTTACTACTCCTTTAAAGCAGCAATAACCAAATAGAAAAATTAATATAAATGATGATTCTATACTCAATAGCAATAAAAACTATAAACTAACTATAGTAGTTAGGTTCAGGTGTCAACATGACTGGGTGATTGTTGTGGACCTAAATCATCAGCATGTGAAATTCATTTATAGTTGGCTGCATCTGTGGTTGGCTAAGGGAAGTGCCTTCCACAATGAGTGACATTTAAATTTGATCAGCTGGAGGGTTAAAAGGAGGAGAAGAGAGAGAGAAGGAAGCTCAGCACAGTTCAACTCAGTGCTCAGAGAGGCCATAGACCAGATATTTGGAGATGCAAAAGGGAAACATCCTGGGGAAAGTCACTTGAACCTAGAAGCTGGAAAAGAAGGTCAGCAGACATCACCATGTGCCTTCCCAAGTGACAGAGGGACCCAGATGAAAGCTAGCTGGCCTTCCGCTGATGAACTGTAAATTTGTAGTTAAATAAATCCCCTTTACAAAAACTAACCCATTTCCAGTATATTGCATTATAGTAGCTTTCGCAAACTAAATCACTAATTAAGAGAAAAAATAACAAAATGTTATAAAGATTTTTATCAACTTTCATAAAGGATATAAATGAAGATCTTGATAACTTGAAGTTTTTCATGAATGGGAAAATTCAAAACTGTAAAAATGTTAATTCACCCAAACTAATTTATAAATTCAATGCCATTCTTATAAAAATTGAAAGAGGTTTATGGAAGAATTTGATGAAATCATTCTAAAATTCACACAAAGTAGGAATGCACTGAAAAGAAGAACATGGAAAGAACTTAACTTACCATATTTCAAGATATTTTGCAAAATTAGAATTATTAAAATAGCATCTCTTTTGCACATCTACAGATAGATCAGTAGAAGAGAACAGAGAACCCAGAAACAGGCAAAGTGTAAGATATTTTATACTAAAATATCTTAGGATATTTTAGTATAAATATCCTAAGATATTTATACTAAAATATCTTAGGATAAGAGAGATGTGTTATTTTTAATTAGGAAAAACAAAATTCCATAAAAAGCATGCCCTGATTGGCTTTCTCTATGGAAAAAATAAATGAAATCATATCATTATCTCACATTACACACACAAAAAATAATAATGTCCACCTAGATGAAAATCTAAATATAAAAATTTAACTTTACAATAACTGAGAAAAATATGGGGTTGATTTTCCTAGCCTGAGATAGGAAGCCTTCCTTAAACAAGGTTGCAAAAAAGCAATTATGAAAGAAAAATTGATTAAAATTGGCATCAAAATTATTTTGTGTGTATGTAACAAAAAGCAACAATATTTTATAAAGAACAAAGTAGCTCATGTAGCAAAAAATAGATAAATGGCAGAGGTTGGGGAGGGAGAGAGAGTTCTTTTAAAGAATCCCCTATAGAATATTAGCCCCATGGAACAGGAGCGTTCTTTTGGTTATTTCTATTCTCCTAATGCCTCAAATAATGCTTGGTCCTTGGCAAGGGTTGTGGACAAATTTTTGAATAAAAAAATAAATAAATGTTTATTTATTTGAGTAGATAAACAAATATATGTTTATTTATTTGAATAGATAAATATTTATTTATTTGAATATACAAACAAATAAATGTTTGCTTGAATAAACAAATTATTTTATTTGAATAAATAAACAAATTTTATTTATTTATTTGAATGGTCAAGCTCATTAATAAAATGAAAGTAAGATGCCATTTTTTAATCTATTTTACATATTGGCAACAGGTAAAATGATTCTACAAGTATGACAAGATGGAGAAAAGTGAATTTTAATAAAGTGATGATATGAGAAAAATTGGTCTAGCAATTTTTTAAAGCAATTTGAAAATAGGTAGTGTTTCAATTAGGGAAATACCACTTGCTGTAAGCATCAAAACCAAAAATTTCAGTAGCTTAGCATAGTAAATGTTTGCCTTCCAGGTGGTCACTCAGACACCTGGCTCCTTTCATTTTGCACCACCATCATCTGATGCCATGGCATCTTCTACATTCAGTCAGGAAATGCAGATGAAGTAATAGGAGAGAGAACAACATTTCTTTTTACTGGGTTAGCCCAATAACGACCACATCTCCTTCCTTTAAATTATGTTGATTAGCTTTAGTCACATGCCCACACTTAATTGTCTATGAAGATTTGGTATGGAATCTATTTGCCCAGAAGAGGAAGATTTTTTGGTGAAAACACTTGAAATATCAACTGTATTCTTTATATCAAGATTAAAATTATTAAACTTAATATTTGAATTTAATGTGGTTACATAAGTGAATGATCCAGTTCTTAGAAATAGTCATGGAAGCACTAAGTAGGAAAGAAGCATGATATATTCAACCTATTCTCAAATTTTAGGACATAGATATATGATAGGTGTAGATATAAATATATCAACAGAATGATATAATAAATGTGGAAAAATATGAAAACTTGGTAAATCTTGTATAGCTGGGTAGGAGGTATACTTAGGTTCTCTGTATTATTTTTGCATTTTCCTGAAAGTCTGAAATTGTCTCAAAATAAAAAGTTCTTTTTTTAAGTGTACAATTCAATGTAGTCAAGTGAATCCTATTTCCAGGCAAGATAGAGTAATAGGGACTGTATTTGCCACACCTGAAACAAACAAAAATAGTTAAAATTTATGAAACAAATGTTTTAATTAGGCAACATAGGTCAGTGATACCCAAGAAATGTGATGAAAAGAAGTGAGCCTCACAGTCACTGCAACTTACTGACTTGAAAGTATTTCTGGACTTCAGTTTTGCATGAAGTGGGGACTGAGGCAGAGTGGGGCCAGTTTCTTTGGTTGAGGAGACAAAGCTGAGAACCAGGGAGACTAAAGTAGCCAGAGTGACAGAAAGGGGAGAGCTGCACAGAGAAAGAGCATATGGAGAAATATGTTCTGAACAGAGAAAAGTAATATGGAGAGTGCAGGAGGTCTCCACTGAGGGGTCTGTAGACAGCTGATCATCATTTGTGTTTGAGGAAACTATCCAAGACTGGGGAAAGGATCTTATGAAATGAATAGAGGAAATCATGACCAGTTCTCAAACAGAACTGGAAATGGCGTCCCTTACCAAACAGACTAAAAACATCATAAAAATATGAAGCACTGGGTAACATCCTCAGGAAGGTCTTTCCTTAGCAGTGCAGAATAATTAGCTCTATACTAAACACTATTCCATTTATACTTAACAAATCTTAAAAGCAAGCCCCTAAAGAATCAAACTGTTTCCAATAACTTAAGTGAATCTCAGTATAAAGCTCAAGAATAAATATTGTAATATAAAAATGTCCAGCACCCACCAAGGTAAAAGTCATAAGATCTGGCGTCCAATCAAAATTTCCCAGCTTGCAAAGAAGCAAGATATAAAAAAGCTGGGGATAGAGACTTCTGGGGAAGATGGTGGAATAGGAAGCTTCAGGACTCCGTTATGTCACCAAAACAATTAAACAGACAGGAACTGCTTGAAACAACTATTTTGAAACTCCAGAGGCCAGAAAAATACTGTACATCATCCAGAGACAAGTGGGAGGAAGAGGCTGATAAACTATGATAAAGAGTAATTTGCTCTATCTATATGGTAGTTATTGGTCCTCACCCCCTACTTTTGCAGGAGGCCACCTTGGATCCAGATCCTAGCTAGCTCACTAGTGATGGAAAGGGGAATTAAAAACCCTTTTCCCCGAGAGAAGGGATAGATAAAGCCAATCATTGATGGCGGCTTTTGAATAGTGAATCAGACCTCTGGTGATTCAGCTATTAGGGTAGCTTTTATTCCAATCCACCCTAGACAAACACTGAGCAGCCCTTGTTTCAACCTTTCCTGTGTAGGAGGGGCAGAGGCAGTGGAGATTTAAAGACACAGCACTTCCTCAGGGTTGTGGGGGCAATGAGCTGAAGAGCTGCACTTGCTGTGCTAATGAGGAAAGCTTAGCTTTGGGGAGTCACTGGGGAAGCTTTTAGCACCCCTCCTGATCCCATAGGGCATTACCATTGATCTCACTGAAATAAAAAGATCTATAGGAGGAGACTATGAATAACTATTTGCCAATAAATTAGATACCTAGATGAAATCGACAAACTCTTAGAAACATAAAAACCATCTACATTGACTCAAGGAGAAACAGAAGAGCTCAATAAACCAATACTCATAAAGATATTGAATCAGTATTCAAAAATCTCCCAACAAAGAAAAGCCCAGCAACCAGTGATTTCAAAGGGGAATTCTATCAAATATTCCAATAAGGTTTAACACCAATTCTGCTCAAATTCTTCTAAAAAATTGAAGAGAACGGGAACACTCCTTAACTCATCCTACAAGGCCAATAATACTCTCATGCTAAAGACAGATAACACAAGACAAGAAAAAACATTATCACAAGAAAAGAAAATTTTGTATCAATATCTATGATGATATAGTTGTGAAAATTCTCAAGAAAATAATAGCAAACAAAATCTGGCAGCATATTAAAAAAGAGGAGGACCCCTATCTCACACCATAGACAAAAATCCACTCAAAATTTATGAAAGACCTAAATATAAGAGGTAGAACTATTAAACTCCTAGAAGAAAATGTAGGGAAATATCTTCAGGACCTTGTGTAAGGCAATAATTTCTTAGACTTTACACCCAAAACACAAGCAACAAAGGAATATAAATATAAATAAGACCTCATCAAAATATTTTTTTTTTATTTTTTGAATTCCTCAAAGGGCTTTATCATGAAAGTAAAATGACCATCCCACATGATGGGAAAAAATATTTGGAAACCACATAACTGTAAAGGATAAATATCCAGAATATATAAAGAAATCCTTTAACTTTACAACAAAAAGGAAAAGAACCCAATTAAAAAATGAACAAAAGACTTGAACATACATCTCTCCAAAGAAGGTATAAAAATGGTCAAAAAAGCACAAGGAAAGATGCTCATCATTAATAGCCATGCTGGAATTGCAAGTCAAAACCATAATGGGATAGCACTTTACACCCATTAGAACGGGTGCTATTAAAAAAAAAAAAAGGAAATAGCAAGTATTGAAGAGGATGCAAAAAAATAAGAGCACTTATTCACTGCTAGTAGCAATGTAAAAAAGTGCACTATGGAAGACAGTTTGACAGCTCCTCAGAAAGCTAAGCAAAGAATTACCGTACGACCTGACAATCCCACTACTAACTCTTGAATTGAAAGCAGGGACTCAAACAGATATTTTCCCACTGATAATAATAACATAGTATTCATAATTGCCAAAAGATGAAAGCAACTCAAGTGATCATCAACTGATGAATGGATACCTAAAATGTAGTATACAAATACAATAGAATATTATTCATCCATGAAAGAGAATGAAGTTCTAATACATGTGACAACACAGATGAACCTAGAAGATGATCACGTTGAGGGTAATGAGCCAGACACAAAAAGGCCAATATTGTTTGATCTCACTGACTTGAAACAATTAGAATAAGCAAACTCATAGAGTCAGAATCTAGAATATGGGAGGGATGGGGTGGGAATAGGGAATGGGAAGTTCAAGGCTTGAAAATATATCAATTCTTATTGGAATGATAGAAACATTTTGGTAATGTTGGTAGCACAGCACTGTGAACAAAATTAACAGATCTGATAGATAGATAGATAGATAGATAGATAGATAGATAGATAGATAGATAGATAGATAGATAGATATGAATGTGATTAAAGAGGAAAATATTATATTGTATATGTTGTAACTGAATAATTTTTTTTTTTAATTCATGGAATGAGAGACTCTGCAGACATGGGACCCAGAGCAGTTTGGAGGTGATGAATTAAAGGTCTGCAATAAAAAATTGCCTCCAATAAAACTACATTGCAAAACCTGGGAAAGAAGCAGAATGCAAAGAGTAAAGAAGTTGAAGAGGCAGAGCCTGAAGAATTTGTGGTGGAAACAGTACTAGACTGACATGTAGTGAATGGGAAGGTGAAGTATTTCCTGAAGTGGAAGGGGTTTACAGATGCTGACAATACTTGGGAGCCTGAAGAAAATTTAGGTCACCCAGAGTTGAAGTGTTTCTTAATTCTCAAACAGCTGGTAAAGAAGAAGATGATACAGAAAGAAAATCTTTATCTGACAGTGAATCTGATGACAGCAAATCAAAGAAGAAAAGAGATGCTACTGACAAACCAAGAGGCTTTGCTAGAGGTCTTGATTCTGAACACATAATTGGTGCCACGGAGAGCAGTGGGAAATTAATGTTTCTTAAGAAATGGAAAGATTCAGATGAAGCAGACTTCATGCTGGCAAAAGAGGCAAATGTGAAATGTCCTCAAATTGTAATTACTTTTTATGAAGAGAGACTAACTTGGCATTCTTGTCTAGAAAATGAAGCTCAATAATTGTTTCCATTGGTCCACATATATATACACACACACACACACACACATATATATGTATATGTGTGTATACATATAATATGGATCTTGCTTTTATTATTTATTTGTATTAAGAATAACTACATTCTAATGGAAATCAAGCTTAATATGTTTGTTTTGAAGTAGTATTTATTATTGGGAGAATTGTTAGGATTTTGAGGGGGTATTGGTTTTTGTTCTGTTTTGTTTTGTTTTGTTTTGGCATCAATGTCACTGGTTACTGTGAACAAATAAAAGCTTTCTGTAGTTGCTTCATTTATCAGAAAAGAACATTTGATACCATGGTATATTATTTTCTTTGCATTAGAGAACAGCTTTTCTAAATGTGGGGGAAAAAATTCTGTAGTCATTACTGAATCAGAATTTATGTTTAATACCATACATACTTAAGGAGACCATTGTGAACATTTTGGGTTTTTGTTGTTCTGGTTGTTTATTTGTTTGTATGTATGTGTCTGTGTATATATATATATATATATATATAAGTACATATGCAGTTTTTGTTTTTTATTGTTAATAGCTTTTGCATTCATCCAAGACAAAACTATTCAAAACAAAAATGGCATTTCACGATTGATAAGTCCATGGTGCTTCTGAGATGCCATCATTCTAAGCAAAAAACTACTTCACGTTAGACTGAAAATTTTCCTGAAGCAATAAACTTTCAAATCAAATAGACTATTCAATAATTAATTAGACAATTTAAATATAATACAAATAAGTTCAGATACAAAATTTAAGCCACCACAGCAAAATCCATGCCTATATCTATAGTCATGTAAATGCAAAATATTTGCAAAACTCTGAGAAGGAAATCTACCACAACCAACAATCTTCCCACCCAGAAGAGAAAACAAGGCAAAGAGTATTGTGTTTTCATTAGTAAAGCAAAGTTTAGTTAATTGTGCATTTAAAGGTTCCTTCTAGAAAGCCATTTCTTTATGGAAGGTTGAAATCCCTGTGCTGCATTGACAAAAATGTTCATGAGTCATAGAAACCTAATCAGATGGTTAAAGATGGTGCAGGTAAGACCTGCTGGCATAAATGGGTAAATGGACTTTTGTTATCTAAATTGCTGACCTGCATGCTTTTTATTTAACCCCAACATATTCCTTACATATAGGCTCAATCTTTTCAGTATTTGGGTTCCCGGTTCAGCAGAAGCCAAGTTAAACAATGACTTCATAGTAATCAGAATGTTATCCAACTGTATATTGTTAAGTTTATTGTAAATATTGGTAAACAGTGGTCAATAAATAGCTTTATATTCTTTTAAAAAATAATCCATCAAACTACGCTCCCCACTAGTGAATGCTAAGTTAAAACATGGATATTAATTAGTAGCACAAATATAAAAATTACTTTCATCAATTGTAGCAAATGTTCCACAGCAATGCAAAGTGTTGGTCATGCATAATTTAGGGGAATCCTGTATTTTATTTATGATTGCATGTAAAGGCACAAGTCCTCTAATAAAGAAAAAAAGGTAAGAGTGAAAATAAAATGACCCAAGTATAAAGAATTAAAAGTTATTTAAAACAAAAGGAAATAAATTGTTATAAAAATTTTTAAATAAAATCATATACAAATAACTGAAAAAGAGAAATAAAAACCAAAAAGGATTAAAGAATACAATTGTCAAGATAGGTCTAAAATCTCAATATTTTAAAATGTGTAATTAGGGTAATAGCAATGTAGTTAACAGACATGAAAAAAATAAAAATTGAGGGGAAAAAAGTAGGGAAGATTGAAAAGATAAATCCCAAGAAGCTTAAGCATTAATAAGAGAGATGATAAAATAAGCTAAAATGATTCTAAAAATAAAATTCACACTTTGAAAAATAAATGGACAGTATAAGCAAAGGTAAATAATTTAAAAAGTCAAATAAACTACCAATTTATAACACTAGGGGAAAAGACAGAGATAGGGTGACTAGACAGAAAGAGACAATGTATTTCTCACAGGGAAGGAAATAGTAGTTATGTTTTTGGGTTAGTGTTGTATAATACAGTGGAACTTTCTTCTAGAATATTGACACATTTTCCTGGTCAAGAAATGAGAGCACACTTAGGGACAAACAGGATAGACTCCCTTCACTCTCAAAGCCTCTACAAATGATAGAAGGAAAATTGTAGCCCAGGACTGTGAGACTGATTGCAAATCCACTGGGATCTGACCACACAATTCCTGTAGTCATGCTTAAATAGATAGATGATAGGTAGATAATCAATAGATAGATCAATAAATAAACAATGCATAGATAGATACATTAGCAAATGTATCTGAGCACACATGCACATCAATGTGTTTATCTCTATAGAGTCAAAGACTTGTGTAAGAAGTAATGAGCAGATATGATCCATAAAACAGGTGCCCAAGCAAAAGCCATGTGGGTTAAGCTATGTGAAGCATGTAGTTCTACATCTTCAGCACTTATTAAGCTGTTGTGTCTTCATTCCTATGGTCTGAAGTACCTTATATGAGATGACTGCAGTTAAGAAAGAGCAGGAATCTCACTGATGAAGATAAGTGTTCAGTTCCATGCATATAATTAGGATTGGGGTAGTTGGATTGCTTGTGCTTTGAAAGTGATATGGTGACTTATGGACAGCCAGATCATCTGTTTATCAACAGTGACATGAGGAGATAGAACAAAACAACTCCTATTTGTGAAGAGTAGTAATCTGCACTGATTTTATGGACATAGAAATCATCTCTGAGAGTCATGGAGTTACCATGGGCTTGGGACCCAGAGTCATGAAATTTGAAAATCAAAAGAAATTAGATTATTTTAAGAAAGAGGAAGATATGGGATCTAGGAAATTGGAATTCAACACAGAAGGTAGAAAGAGAAGACTTCCAAGGGACAGCTGTGCAGTAAACCTGGAGATCAGCCTTTCCAATATAGAGGAAAATGAAAGACTCTAGAGGATGTTCTCCAGAAAGGAAAAAAATTAGTATTATAGATTAGCTGTCTATATGTTTGGAAACCTTACAAACTGGTAGGTGATTTTGGGAAGAATTGCCACACACACATTAAAAAAGGCAGAGGAATTATTAATTCTGAGCATGTAGAAGATGCAGAAGGCTATTTTGGAAAGGAAATAATCATAATATGCTACTTAACTCCACAAAGAATAGTATCCATATAGACATAATGAAGAAGAGAATGAAAGAAAAAGTGCACTTAAAAGTAGCAGGATCTCATAGCGCCCCAACTGGCCTCTCCCCAGCCCTTCACCTTCTTTATGTGAAGTTGGTCCATGTGCAGACACCTGGTCCTGCTTCTAGAAGGATCAGAGTAACCCTTATGCACATACTGGGAGCATGCATATCTGGCCATGTTCACCAATCTGACTGGTAGTGGCCTAAGGGAGTCACCATCCCAGAGCCTGCTGTGCATGTAGAGGGCAGGTTTCAGAGCTATCTTACAAAATGCTGTGTGTGAGCAGTCAAGTTGTGCTGCCTGGAGCAAGAGATTGCAGACTATAGAACACACAGTGCAGTGCTCAAAATCATAAGGAAACGGTTTCCTAGGCAAGAGGGGACATTCAGAACCAAATCAGGGGAATGCCTAGGGCCAGGAGCATGCTCAAGATCAGATGTATCTGCAGAAAGGATCAGGGAGGTCACTATACTTTGGTCTGGAGCTATTCTCTAAACTGACTGAGTGGATAAGCCCTGAAGGGGAGCACTCACACAGGTCAAACTGCAAAGACTAAGGAAGGCATTTTCTTTTCCCTTTCTTCCTCATCTTCTTTTTTATTTCTGTTGACTTTTGACAATCAAGGAAGGTTCTGCTATAACACTAGTTTGATACAAGCTTAAGGAACAGAAGCCTCAGAGTCTACATTTTCCCAATAACACATTAAAATATGAAAATGTCCAGATTGCAATTTAAGATTATAAAACACAAAAAGAAACAGAAGTGATGGCCCAGACGAAGAAGAAGATTAGAAACCATCAATGAGGAGAATCAGACCTGGGCATTTCAGGCAAAGACTTTTTGAAAATGGTACTAAGTATACACAAAGAGCTACAGGAAAGCATGGACAAAGAACTAAAGGAAATTAGAAAAATGATAGATGAACACAGAGAATATCAATAGAGGGATGCAAATTATGGAAAAGAATGAGACAGAATTGAAGACTATACTAACAGAATTTAAAATTACCTAGAAGGGTTCAACAGCAGACTGGAGCTGGAGAAGAAATAATCAGATAACTTCAATATATGATAATTGAATTCATTCAATCTGAGGAACAGAAGGAAAACAGAATGAAAAAAAGTGAATAAATCCTAAGGAACCTGTGGGACACCATCAAGTATCATACCAATATACAAATTGTGGGAGTCCAAAAGGAAGAAGAAAGAGAGAGGGGGGCACAGAGAATATTAAAAAACAATAATGGCTGAAAATTTTCCAAATTTAATGAAAAACATGTACATATCCAAGATGCTCAACAAACTCTAAACAGAATAAATCCAAAATAAACCCACATATGTCATGTTATAATCAAACAGTCAAATTCCAAAGATAAAGACAGAATTCTGAAAGCCACAAAGAGAGGCAATATGTCATGTACAAGAGAGCCTCAATAAAATTGTATCAATTCCTCATGGGAAAACATGGAGGCAAGAAGGCAGTAGGAAGATATATTTAAAATGCTGAAAACAAAATTTGCCAACCAAATATTCTATCTCTGGCAAAACTGTCTTTAAATAATGAGAGAGAAATTAAGACATTGACAGAAAAAAAAAGCTGAGGGACTTTGTCACCACTAGACCAGTTCTGTGAAAGATGCTTAAGAGACTTCTGCAGGTTGAATGGAAAGGACAATACACAGTAGATCAAAGCCACATGAAGAAATAAGATCTCCAGTAAGTGTAATGGCAGGAGTAAGTATTGTATTTTTTATTTGAAACTCCACTTTTTACTTTCTGCAGGATCTAAAAGGCAAATGCATAAAATTTATTGATAAATCAATGGTTTCAGACTCATAGTGTGTGAACATAATTTGTGAAAAAGAGTCACATAAAGAAAGGAAATAGAGAAGTATAGGAAAATAGTTATATATGCTATAGAAGTTAAGTTAATTTCTGTTTTAGTTTGTTAATGCTGCTGGAAATGCAATATACCAGAAATGGGTTGGCTCAAGAAAGGCTGGTCTGAGAAGGCACATGGCTGGCATCCTCTGGTCCTTTGGTTTCTGGTTTGTCATGGTCAGGTTCATGTGTCAATGTGGCCAGGTAATGGTGCCCATTAGTCTGGTTAGTCAAGTGCTGGCCTGTCTGTTACTATGAGGACATTTCATAGAATTAAATCATGATCACATCAGCTGCATCCACAGCTGACTATGAGGACATTTCATAGAATTAAATCATGATCACATCAGCTGCATCCACAGCTGACTGCACTTATAATCAGCCAATGGGATTGTCTTCTGCAATGAGTGGCATTTAGTCTAATCACTCGAAGGCTTTTAAGGAGAATTCAGAAGGGACAGTCTCTCTTCCTGCTTCAGCTGGTGAGCCTCTCCTGTGGAATTCCACCAGACCCTTGATTGGAGTCATCAACTTCACAGCCTGCCCTGCAGATTTTGGACTCTATGTTCCTCAAAAGTTATGTGAGACACTTTTATGAATTTTATATCTATGGATATTTCCTGCTGAATCTGTTTATCTAGAGAACCTTAGCTAATACAGTTTGGTACCAAGACTGGGGTGGTTCTTAAGAAGCAGAATCTTAAAAACTGGTTTTTATGATTGACTTTCTACTCTGACTGGACTCAGAGGCACTAAAAACTCTGATTCCCATAATCAGAATGATACTGCCAGTCCATGGGGTAAGTTGGCAAAAGAGATAGTCAAAATATCACCATTCCATTCTGCTAATGCTTCCCTTGTATGAAGCCAGGCTCTGGGGGATAACTAAGAGTTTTGTGGAAATAAGAGGTCTAGAAATGTTGACTGGTTGTTGTTAGATACACTGTATATAGTAATGAGTGAAAGGGATGGGCTTAAGGCTTCAAATGAGAAGCTCACGTGCCATCTAACAGATGTAAACATTTCTATGAATGTCCTGAAGGAAAATCTTACTTCCCATAGCCGTAGACTTGAGATCTCTGAAAATCAGACTCAGAATCTTGTTGTCAGAGTAGCAGCTTTACAACCTAGACTGAAATCTTAATCTTGCATGGTATCTGCTGTTAAAGTGAGGGCATTGACTGAAAAGGAACGGGACCCTGAAAAATGGGATGGTGACATACGGATTGATAAAGTGGAGAGGTTGAAATCCTAGGTCATGCTGAGTCTTCTGTAGATAAGTCTATGATTGTCTGCCCTTAGGACATAGCTGCCCCACCTCCAGCCTGCCCTGAGGAGTTAGCCACCCAACCTCCACCTGAAGGGATTAGCCCTAAACTGATTAATCTTGTTGCCCCAGATGAAACTGCAAATGAATGCCCTGAAGCAAATGGTTTGGAAGATACTTCTAATTCCTTTCATGACTCATCCCCACCACCCCTCATTTCTTCCAGACGTATAACTAGACTAAAGTCCGAACAGACCCCAAAAGGTGAGATACAAAATGTCACCCATAAGGAGGTTCATTATACTCCAAAAGAACTGTGTGAGTTTTCCAATTTATATAGATGGAAATCAGGGGAATATGTATGGCAATGGATTTTAAAGGTGTGGAATAATGATAGGAGAACTATAAAGCTGGATCAGGCTGAATTACTGATATTGGCCCACTAAGCAGAGATTCTGCATTCAGTGTTATAGCTCTGGGGTTAGAAAAGGCATTAAGAGTTTGTTTGGATGGTTGGCTGAGATATGGATCAAAAGGTGGCCAACATTACCTGAGGTTGAAATGCCAGAAGAGCCCTGGTATAATGTAGATGAGGGGATCCAGAGGCTTAGAGAGATTGGAATGTATGTTAGAGTGGATTTATCATGCAAAGCCTGCTTTTACACCCTAGGAATGTCTGGGGGATGCACCTTTTACCAAAACTGTTAGAAAAAAAGAATATGTGAGACTAGCACCATCATCCTTGAAGAACTCTGTAGTTGTGCTTCTCTGTAGGTCAGATATTACTGTGGGAACAGTTGTCACTGACCTGGAATCCTTAAACATAATGGGGATGACTAGATCCCAAGTTGGAAGAAGCCAGGTGCAGCACTTAATCACCAAAGACAAGGTGGACATGGCTATCGCAATAAGCAGCAGACTCAAAGTAGGAGTCAAAATAATATGACTTGCAGAGACTTGTGGTGTTAGCTAGTAGATCATGGGGTACCTAGAAGTACAAAAGATGGGCAGTCTCCCATAGCCCAGACCCATGGTCCAGGAACAAAGGGGTGGAAATGGGAGTAGCACCACTCACTATTACCCCTAGTGATCCACTAGGAAAAATTTTGCTTCCTGTCCCTGTGACCTTGAGCTCTGTTGGTCTACAGGTTTTAGTTCCAGAAGGGGGAAGGCTTCCACCAGGAGAAACAACAATGATTGCATTGCACTGGAATCTAAGGCTGCCACCTGGTCACTCTGGGCTACTCATGCACCTGGGCCAACAAGCCAAGAAGGGGATTACTTTACTTCTGGGGTGATTGGCCCTGACTATCAGGAGAAAATAGGACTGCAATTACACAGTAAAGGTAAAGAAGAGTTTTCCTGGAATAAGGACATCCCCCAAGGCATCTTTTAGTACTACCATGCCCTGTGATTAAAATCAGTGGAAAACTACAACAACCCAATCCAGGCAGGACCACCAATGACTCTGAAACTTCAGGAATGAAGGTTTGGGTCACCCTACCAGGCAAAGAACCATGGGCAGCTGAAGTGCTGCTGAGGGTAAAGGGAACATGGCATGGGTACTGGAAGAAGGTAATGATCACTATGAACTATGACCACATGATCAGTTACAGAAATGAGGACTGTAATGCTGTTTTATTCATGTTATAGTATTTAAGTTGCAAGATGTCAAGCTTAACAATGAATATTACTCAAGGACTTGCACCTTATTCTGTGGAGATTTATTGCATTTCCGATTGTGTGTGGATAGTTGAGTATTGTTAGGTGAGGGGAAAAATGCATCTTTTATTGTTTTCTATTTAGAGATTAAGTATGGTTAAAGGTGATGTGTATGGCTGCCAAGTTGACAAGGAGTGGACTGTCATGGTCAGGTTCATGTGTCAACTTCACCAGATGGTGGTGCCCATTTGACTGTTGGGCAAGTGGTGCCCTGTCTGTTACTATGAGGCCATTTCATAGAATTAAATCATAATCATGTCAGCTGCATCCACAGCTGATTGCAATTATCATCAGCCAAGGGGAGTGTCTTCTGCAAATTGACAGTTAGTCTAATCACTGTAAGACTTTTAAGGAAAATTCAGAAGAGGCAGTCTCTTCCTGCTTTAGCCAGCAAGCCTCTCCTGTGCAGTTCATCCAGATCCTTCATCAGAGTCATCAGCTTCACAGCCTGCCCTTCAGATTTTGGACTCTATGTTCCTCAAAAGTTATGTGAGACACTTTTATAAATTTTGTATCTATGTATATTTCCTGCTGATTCTGTTTCTCTAGAGAACACTAGCTAATACAATACAGTATCTGTTTTAGTTTGTTAATGCTGCCAGAAATGCAATATACCAGAAATGGGTTGGCTCAAGAGAGGCTGGTCTGAGAAGGCACGTGGCTGGCATCTTCTGGTGATTTGGTTTCTGGTTTCAAATAGTTCCCAGAGGCATTTTCTTTCTGCATCTCCAAGTCTCTTTCTGTGCCAGTTCTGAAGCTTTTTGCAAATTAGTTCCCTCTTAAAGGACTCCAGTAAGGGGATTAAGACCTACCTTGAATGAGCAGAGATACATGGAAATCACCTAATGAAAGGTCCCACTCACAATTTGGTGGGTCTCATCTCCATGGAAACAACTTAATTAAATAGATTCCACCAGGCAATATTGAATCGGGATTAAAGAACATAGCTTTTCTGGGGTACACAACAGTTTCAAACTGGCGCAGTATAATAGCACATGAGATTGTTTTAAATTTAGAATGTTGAATTTAAGCCCCATGGTAACCACAAAGACTATATCAGAGTATATGCAAGTTCATAAAGATATAAATAAGAACATAGATTGCCAGGGTGAGGGCAAAGGGAATGGGGAGTTAATGCATAGTAGTATAGGGTTTTTGTTTGGCAAGATGGGAAAATTTTAGTACTGGAAGGTGATGAGGGTACTGCAATATTATGAATGTGATTTATCCCATTGAATGGTATGTTTCGAGTAGTTCATTTGCAAAAGTTCACATTACATATGTATTCCCAGAGTTAACAAAGAAAAAGGAAGAAAGAAAGAACAACTAAAGAGACAATGACAATTAAATGCAATGCATGATCCAGGGGTGGATCTAAGAGGGAGGAGAAAAGTCTAAGAGATACTCTTGGTATATGAAAAAAAAGTGTAATGTAGACCCTAAACTACATATCAGTGTTAAATTTCTTGAACTTGATAAATGCAATTAACTTTTTACGTAAGTGAGTGTCCTTGCTCTTAGGAAATGTACATGGCAGTATTAAGTGTTCAAGGATTATAATGTATACAACCTATACTCAAGTGTTCAGAAAATGGATAAATAGATAGGTAAATAGGCAAAATGTTAAAAAGATAGATAGATAGATAGGCAAAATGTTAAAATTTATGGATTTGGGTATCTGGCGGTGTGTTGGGATTCACTGTATGGTGTTTGTATTTTGTTTATAACTGTCTTCAAGTTTGAAGTATTTCAAAATTTAAAAGTTTATTTAGAAAAGCATATTGTGCCAGTTTGAAAATATTATATACCCCAGAAAAACCATATTTTAATCTTGATCCAATCTTGTGGGTCCAGATCTATTGTGTAGGGTGGGAAACTTTGATTGGATTGTTTCCATGGGGATGGGACACACCCAGTTGTGTGTGTGAATTTTTGGTTAGATACTTCCATGGAGTTATGGCATGCCCAATTATGAGCATTCTCTTTTGATTGGATGATGTGACTCCATGCATCAAGTGGGTCTTGATTAGTTTACTATAATCCTTTAAAAGGGAAAACATTTTAGAGAAACCTCAGATGCAGATGCTTGGAGAACAGTTGCTTCAGAGATGACAGATACACATATGTTTGAATATGCTTGGAGTGCAAACAGAGAGAGCAGACGCTGTGCTGTTTTGAAATGATGTGTGTACCCTAGAAAAGCCATGTTTTAATCCTAATCCCATTTTATAAAGGCAGCCGCTTTTTCTAATCCCTATTCAGCATTGTATGTTTGAAACTGTAATTAGGTCATCGCCCTGGAGATGTGATTTAATCAAGAGTGGTTGTTAAACTGGATTAAGGGATGGCATGTCTCCACCCATTTGGGTGGGTCTTAATTAGTTTCTGAAGTTTTAAAAAAGAAGAAACATTTTGGGGAATGAGAGAGATTTCTGAGAGAGCAGAGAATGACATAGCCACAAGAAGCAGGGTCTACCAGTCAGCGACGTTTGGAGATGAAGAAGGAAAATGCTTTCCGGGAACTTCATGAAACAGGAAGCCAGGAGAGAAAGCGAGCAGATGACGCCGTGTTTGCCACGTGCCCTTCCTGATGAGACAGAAGCCCTGACTGTGTTAGCCGTGTGCCTTTCCACTTGAAAGACAAACCCTGAACTTTACCAGCCTTCTTGAATCAAGGTATCTTTCCCCAGATGCCTGTGATTGGACATTTCTATAGACTTGTTTAATTGGGACATTTTCTTGGCCTTAGAACTATACACTAGCAACTTATTAAATTCCCATTTTTAAAAGCCATTCATTTTTGGTATATTGCATTCTGGCACTTAGCAAACTAGAACAGATGCCTAGACATGGGCAGATTCCAGCAGATGTTGCCAAGTGCCTTCCTATGAGATGCTAAGCAAGCCAGATGCAGGGCTGTGTCCCAGAGGAGCTAAGTGAAGGTCCACAGATGCTTACAGAGCGAACTGCTGGCATCAGAATCTGGAAGCAAGGGAACCAGGAACAAGACACCAGCTATGTGCTTTCCCATGTGACAAACATCAGCCTTCCTTGAGTCAAGGTATCTTTCCCTTGATGTCTTAGTTTGGACATTCTTATGGACTGAGAACCGTAAACTTGTAATAATTCCCTTTATAAAAGCTTTTCCATTTCTGGTATACTGCATTCCAGCAGCTTTAGCAAATTAAAACACATATTATTTACAAATAACAGGGAAAAAAATGTTGAAAGGATGAACAATTGATTGTTCCTGAGGAGAAAGACAGAGGAAAGATCCAGAGAGGGACCTACTATCTTTCATAATAGGTGTTTTAAAACTATCTGACTCTCAAAAAAATACGTACATATATAACCTCGATAAGAATAAAGATTTATTTAAAAATATTATGCAAACACTTTTATTGCAAGCCATCTCAGAATCTTTCAGGAATCAGACGGGTGGATTAGCATGATAGGTTCTTTGTGCATTCATTTATCCACCAGCAGTCATTGATTTACGTATTTAATAATGGTTCTTGAGCCAAAATAGATGAAACTGCATTTCTACAATGCTTCCTCAGAGTTGTTACCAAAATCTTATTGTTAATCTGACTCAGCATCAAGAATTTCATGACAGATGCCATACAGACTGTAAACGTTTTCAAACCTCACCCCTCTGTGACTTCTCATTTCTTAAGATGATTTCTATTATACTTATAAGTTGGATATATGTTTTCTCTTGAGCAAACAGAAGACAGGCATTCTCCTTTATACTGATGGCTTAGAGTATTTCTATTAAATAAAATATTTTAAGAAATTGCTATAAGCATTGACTAAGTGTGCAGCACGTTCTCTTTCATAGCCTGCTCCTGCTTGAGCTTTGCAAGAAGTTAAGCTAATGGTGGTGACTGCCTCACGTGGGGCGCTGCTGATTAGCTGGTATACACTGAGTGTTATTGCTGCTGCTGATTGTCTCCTTCTGGCCAAGTCTCTCCCCATCAAAACAATTTTATACTCTGTGTTTGGCTGGACTATCAGAAAATGCCTCATTCTGGGAAAATTCTTGGCACCATGCTGGCATGTAGTACTTTGCTGACCCTAATTAAGGACAAAACTCAAGTTGAAAAGTAGTATGTTTTAAAGGTACTAAGAAGCACTGTAGGTCCCTGTTCAAATGCCTGATTACCCTCTGAGGTTTTCTGATCTTGAATTCAACCAGTAACAATACTTAACTCACAGAAACTGTTTTATTCCTCTTCCTACAAATGATTGCTGACTTCCCAGTATCCATCTGCTCTCTCACTCTTCCTTCTGAGCTCTGGAACACTCTGGCCAGCTGCCTGTCAGATGTCTCTATGTGAATGTTCCCAAAATACTCATCTACAGCTTGTTCAGTATGAAAGTTTAACCTCTTCTCCCTTATTTATTCCTAATCTAAGTAAATGTGCCATTATTTACTTAATCTTCAATTCCACCTCCTGAGTATCTCTCTAACCCAGTGCTTTTCTACCTTGTATGACTACAGGTTCACCCACGAACTCTTTAACAAATACAGGTGCTTAGTTATCACCTAAGCCTAATGAATCATAATCTCTAATGAGAATGAGGTTTAGAATGCATAACTTTTAAAAGCATTACAGTCATTATTGCTAGAGATTAAATTTGAGAGCCACTCCTTTCCCATTTCCACAATCACTGTCTACATTTAGACCCTCGTCACTTCTTGCCTAGGTAATCACGGTATTCTGTGCAATCTGTTTCATCCCCTTTAATCTACTTTCATTTTTTATTTAAGAAATATTGATTGAGGCCTTTCCAGGCATTAAGGTTTCTTCCACCATGCTGCTAGAATAATTTTTCTAAAATGCATGTGTGAGCACAACATTTAGTTCCTTAAAATCTTATATAGTGCTTCCTTCACCTTCAGGACAGATTTCAAAGTTATTAATAGAGGATTGATTTAGCCCCGCTTCTTCCACCAATTCAAATTCATTTGCTGTCTCAGCCATGTTATTTTCTGTTTCCAAAATATCTGCCTGCCTAATGGGATCTGATGATAATTGTATAGTTTAAAACTCATGCATGAAATCATTTAGATCTGGTTTCAAAACATCACCCTGATACTTACTGTCTATGTGTATATGGCAAGTTGATTAACTTTGTTAAGTGTCAATACTCTTCTTTGCAAAATCAATGAAATAATGACTATCTTACAAGAATATTGAGAGGGATAAATTAAGTCATTTATGCGAAGTGTGTAGCACCAAGCAAATACCCAGCAAATGTGGCTACTATTATTTGTGTGGCAGTTTTCTGCTGAGAATGCTCTTCCTTCATTTATTTTCACCTGAATTATCTGTACTTACTATTTAAACTTGAAGTAGTTATACCCCTCTCCAGGAAGAAGTCCCCTGAAGTCACACCCTACCAGAATCCTTATTCATATTCTGGACTACAACCTGATTTTGTATAGTCCGTGAACTAAGAATGGTTTTTACATTTTTAAGTCATTGAAAAAGCAAGAAACATAAAAATTATATGAAATTTGAATTTTGGTGTCCATAAATAAAGTTTTATTGGAACAGTAACACCTTTTATTTATTATCTATGCCTGAACTCACACAACAGCAGAATTGAGTGTTTGCAGCACAGACTATATGGCCCACAAAACTGAAATATTTACTCTCTGGTCCTTTTCAGAAAAAAGTTTACTGATGCTTGATGTATCTTATCATAGAAGCTATCATCCCAGTCTTTTTGTCTCTTCACTTACCTTCCCACAACCAGTGACCTACTTCAAGTTAGAGATGGTATTTTATTTTGTCCCAACAGCTAGCACAATGCCTGACAGAGAGTAAGCTCTCAATATATCTTTACTGAATGAATGAAAGAATTGCTTTCTAGAAGGTGTTTTTTATCACCTTCTATATCAATAGTGTATGATTAAACATTCTGTTAGAATTCAGAGTAATAATGACAGTTCCTAAATTTAATTAGGTGCTACCTATATGTGTCAGTCACTTCTGTAGTCCCTAACATATATGTCTCATAAAGAGCAACCCTACAAAATCAATCCTATTATTATGCCATTTTTATCTATAAAGAACGAAAGGCACAACAAGCTAAAGTAATTTGACCAAGACCACAGAATTAGGAAGCTGTAAAGCGAAGCATTCTGACTCAGAGCTCTCCCTTAATTACTATGTTACAATGCCTACCTACAGTGAAAATGAAGGAAGGGCTGAAATAAGATAATGTTTTTGTATTAAAAAGCATCATTTTAAATTACGATGGTTTTGAATAAGTACCAAAATTAAACGTAAAAATTTAATCTAGCTCACTCTGGATAATCCCCAGTGACAAAACACAGGAAAGTGTATGATGGATCATCGTGTTTGAGTGAATCTCAATTATCTGTGTTATTGTTGCTTTTACCAGGAAGGTGCTACAAAGCATTCAAAGAGCTTAATTACTTCTCTATTATAAAATGTATCTTTAAAACAGGCTACTTATTACGCTTAAAATTAAAAGCTCTTAGCCAGAATACATGGGAGTTGCAATCTGTTTAAAATATGTCAGCCCAAAGACCTCACCTCAAAGAAAACTATCTACCTACCTGGTTTTCTTGGATTAGTAATATCAACTATCTAAGGAAGAAAGAATAGTAATCCTAATTCTTTAGAAAATAGAGGAGGCATTACTGTTATACTAAATGTGGATATCACAAAAGAAATAGACAAGAGAAGAGACATGGATCAGAACACCAATATGTTGCATGAACACAAAAATTATTAAATACGTATTAATAGTAAAATTCAGCAATATGTGCAAGGTACAGCACATTTTGACCAAGTGGTGCTTTCCCAGGAACAGGGCTTATCCATGCCATGTTTGGTTTAACATTTAAAAATCAATCATTGTAATTCACCATTTTAATAGAATAAGCACTAAACAGAATCAATTCTGATAGATGTAGAAAATGATTTAACAAATTTAGACACCCATACATAGTAAACAGAACTTTCGAGAAAAAAAAAAATAAGGAGGAAAAGGGAGCATCTTCAATTAGATACCAGCTCTTATGTAAGCTCTATCCCTAACCTCAGGATTAATGGTGACAGACCGAATGCTTTAGCCCTAATATTTGGAACGAGGAAGTCCGAGTCAGTGCAATATTCAAGAAAAAAAAAAACAGTAAGTAAAAAGAAGCATGCAGATTGGAAGAGAAGATGCAGAAATGTGTTCATTCACAAATGAAATAAGAATGTACACAGATGTGACTTCAGGGAAAGATGGTGGCGTAGGGAGCTTGAGAACTCAGTTCTTCTACCAAACCAACTATTAAACAGGTAGGAACTGTTTTAAACAGCTATTTTGAAATTCTAGAGGCCAGAATAACATCATACAGCATCCAGAGAAGAGCAGGAGGAAGAGGCTGATAAAGTCCCAAGAAGAGCAATAGTGCGGTGGCCACTGGTACCCTTTCCCCACTCTTACAGCAGGCCACTGCAGGGTGCGGTACCTGGCTAGGGACTGATAACAAAGAAAGATTTTAAAACCCTCTTCCCTAAGAGCCGTGGTGTGCACAGCCAATGACTGATCAGAGCTTTTGATTAGTACATTTGGATTGCTGGGTCCTGGCTCTAAGGGAAGCTATTATTTCATCTTCAGCTGCAGCAGCCCTTGTGCAACCCTTCACAAAAGAGGGGCAGAGGTGGTGGAGATTTAAAGATGCAACACTTCAGCAGGGATGGGGAGGACATTAGCTGAAAGGCTGCATTTACTAGGCAGATAAAAAAAAGTTTAATTTGGGGGAGTTGTCAGAGAACTTTTTGGCACCCTTCCTGAGCCCCACCAACAGGGCACTTTGGAGCAATCTGCAGCCCTTTATGGGTCCTTGCCCTTATTTTAGCTGCAAAAGACCCAAATTGGGAAGTCCTGGCCAGAGTAACTCTCTTGTCAGAATTTGGCCTTCAGGCAAAAGCATATTTAGACAATAAAAGGAGTGTGTAAAAACCTATAGATTTGAATAGTCTGGGTCAAAGGCCTGCCAGCTTCTGATACCCTTCAGATATGGAGGTCTGTCCCTTGGGAAACAGAGGGGACAACCAAGCTCCTGTAAACAGGGTGTGCTATTTGAAGCTGTTATGCTACCCAGAAAAGCCATGTTCTTTTTCCTAATTCAATCTTGTGGGGGCAGACCTATTGTTTAGAGATGTGACCCACCTAACTATGGGTGGGATCTTTTTCACTAAATTGTTTCCATGGAGATGTGACCCACCCAGTGTGTGGGGGAACTTTGATTAAGTGTTTTCCATGGAAATGTATCTCTGTCCATTCAAGGTGGGTCTTAATCTGCTTACTGGAAGCCTTTAAGGGAAAACCATTTTGGAGAAAGCTCAGAGCTGACACAGATAGAGATGTTTGGTGATATAGAAAGAAAATGCCCTCAGGGAAGCTATTTGAAACTAGAAGCCAAAGGAGCAGCAGACACCAGCCAATCAAATGCCTTCTCAGAGATGTTCTGGATGCCACCACCCTTGTTTGAGTGTTTTCTTGGATTCTTTAGCTTGGAACTTTTTATGGGTTTAGAACTATAAACCTGTAACAACAAATTCCCTTAAAAAAAGTCAATCCATTTCTGGCATGTTGCATTCCAGAAGCATTAGCAAATAAAACGTAGGGGAATTCCAAAACAACTAACCAGAAAAAGCCCAGGACATGACACAGGTCCAGTAAGACAGGGAACATTCTGAACAGTGCATTTGCCTTTGTTAGATTTTCTTGATAGGAGGACTAAAGCTCAAAAAAAAAGCTGCCATCACTAGCTGGTTATAAAACCAAGAAGCAAACATCTCAAGGAGTAAATCCCAGAGTTAATATTTTTAAGTTTTAAAATATATAGTATGCATATGTGATGATATTGTGAATTACTGATTATGTATGTAGAACGGAATGATTATATATTAAGAATGTTTGTGTTTCTTTGTTGTCACTTTTTTTAAATTTGAAATTAATTAAAAAAATGTATAGTATGCAACAAAAGAATACAAGACAAAGAAACAAGAAATGATGTCCCAAACAAAGGAAGAAGATTAAAATACAGAAGCACCAACAAAGAAGATACGAATGTGGACATATCAAACAAAGCCTTTAAAAAATGATCTTAAAAAATTCTAGAGGAGATGAAAGAAAATACAAAAAAAGAACTAAAGGATATCAAGCAAACAATGAATGACAATATGAGAGTCTAAGTAAAGAGATAGAAATGTTACATAGGTACTAACAGAACTACTGGAATTGAAGATCACAATAACTGGAATTAAAAAATGCGCAGGAGGTTTCAACAGCAGATTGAATCTAGCAGAAGAAAGAACCAGTGAACTTGAGGAGAAGACAATTGAAATGAGTCAGGCAGAGGAGCAGAAAAGAAAATTAAAAGTGAAAAGAGCCTAACACAGCAAGGGGCACAAGCAAGTTCACCAATATATGTTTAATGGGAGTCCCAGAAGGAGGAGAAAGGGGCAGAAGGAATAGTCAAAGAAAGAATGACAGAGAACTTCTCAAACTTAGCAAATGATTTGAATATGTATATCCAAAAAGCTCAAAGAACACCAAAAGCTATAAGCATGAAGAAAAATACACTTTATCATTTATTAATTAGACTACCAAATGCAAGGGACAAGGAGAGAGTTCTAAAAGCTTCAAGAGAAAAGCAATGTGTTATATGCAAAGGAATCCCAACCAGATTGAGTTCCTATTTCACATCAGAAACCATGGATGCAAGAAGGCAGTGAATTGAAAATCTTAAAATACTGAAAAAAAACAACTGCCAAGTATTTTATATCCAAAGAGATTCTCTTTCAAAAATAAGGGAGAGATAAAGCACTTCAGATAAAAAAAACCTGAAGAAGTACATCATCACTAGACCTGTCCTACAGGCAATGCTAAGGGGAGTTCTTTAGATGGAAATGAAAGGACACTAGACATGGTTCAAAGTTGCATAAAGAAATAAAGACCTGTGGTAAAAGTAACCATTTGAGTAACTATAGTACCAGTATTATTGCATTGTATTGTTTGGTATGTAACTCTACATCTTACTTTCTACAGGTTCTAAAATGCAAATGCATAAAATGTTATGAAAATCTCCGTTTGAGGATATATAATATAAAAGACATACAAGTACAAAAACAGTGATGGGGGACAGGGGGTATAGAAAAACTATATATACACATGCTATTGAAGTTAAATTGTTATCAAATCAAATATAATTGCTACATATTTAGGATGTTACATTTTAACCCCATGGAAACCACAAGGAAAAACAGATGAAAAATATATCGAAATGGAAGTGAGTAGACAATATGGTACAATGTAAGAAAGCAAAAAAAATCTAAAAGTAGGCTTTAATGGAAGTAAGGGACAAAAAGGCATAAGACCTACAATGTCTAAGTAGCAAAATGGCAGAAGAAAAACTTGTATTATCAGTAGTGACTTTAACTGTAAATGGTTTAAACTCTCCAGCCAAAATCCAGAAATTGGAAAAATATGTGAAAAAAAGTGTGACCCAACTATAAACTATTTGCAAGAGCCTCACCTTAAATTCAAAGCTATAAGAAGGTTGATGATGAAAGGACAGAAAAATATATACCATACAAGTAATAATCAAAGAGAGCTGAAGTGGATATCCTAACATTGGATAAAATAGTCTTTAAATCAAAAAAGAATTACAAGGAACAAATTGGGCATTATATACTGACAAAGGGGACAATTCAACAGGAAGATGTAACAATTATAAATATACATTAACCTAAAAGAAGAGCCCCAAAATATATGCAGCAAATATTGACAGATTTGGATAGAGAAATTGATGGTTCTACATTAAAAATAGAAGACTTTACCACACTATTCTCAATAATGAATAGAACATCTAGTCAGAAAATCAATAAGGAAGTACAGGATTTGTATGATACGGTAAACCAACTAGACTTAACAGACAGATATATAACACTACAGCCAATGAAAACAAATATACATTCTCCTAAGTACACAAAACAAGGGAGCTGTCATGAAATAAATCTCAATAAACTAAAAAATATGGAAATAGTACAATGTATATTCAAACATGAGATCATATTCTCTGAATTGAATGAAGTTAGATGTTAATAACAGATGAAGAAATGGAAACCTCACAAATATGTGGAAATTAAACAACATATTCTAAAACAACCAATGGGTTAAAGAGGAAATTAGAAGTGAAGTGAGGTATAACTTGAGATGAATGAATGTGGAAATATAACATTATTTATAGGATGCAGCAAAGGCAGTGCTAAGAGGGAAATATACTGTTCCAATTGCTTACATTAAAAAAGAACAGGATGCATGGGTGGTTCAGTGGTAGAAGGTTCACCTTCCATGTGGGAGACCTGGGTTTGATTCCTGGACCACGCACCTAAAAATAAATAAATAAATAAATAAATAAATAAAACAGAAAACCTTCCCAGTGCCTGCCCGTGTAAAAAAAATAATAAGATAAAAAATGAAAGAAAAAAAGATGAAAGATTTCAAATCAGATATCTAACCTTAAAACTGGAATAGCCAGAAAAAGAAGAACAAATGAAACCCAAAATGAGCAGAAGGAAGGAAATAACAAAAATTAGACAGGAGATAAATTAAATGGAAAATGAACAAACAAGCAAAAAACAAGAGAGAGAATCAACAAAACCAATAGTATCAACAAAAATTGAAAGTATCAGCAAAATTGACAAACTTTTAGCTAGGCTGAAAAAGAAAAAGAGAGAGAATACAAATTACAAAAATCAAAAATGAACAGGGGGATATTACTACTACTGATAATATAAAAATAAAAAAG
>PVIY010014651.1:0-55950 GCA_004026745.1 Myrmecophaga tridactyla
CCAAGAGCAGCCCAACCCACCTCTCCTGCACCCCTCTTGAGCACTACCTCCCCCCTCCCTGCTGCCTGCAGGCTGTCACCACTGCATAAAGATTATGGGAACATACCTCCATACCCAGGCTACCCCCACTCCCCACCCATTGTGTTGCACAGCCTCAACCCCCCCCCCAAGCTCTGTGCATTATTTTATGGCATTCCTAGATCTGCATATGCACGCAGGCCCCCAGTCACATCCTTCAGCTTGAGAACTTCAGTTTATGGCAGTCCTAGTCTGGCTCATGTACATGGCCCTCAGTCACGCTTCCCAGCCCTGAAAAAGTGCTGACCTGTGCAGCCAGGTCACATCTGCCCCCAACCCACAAAGGTATAATGTTGACCTGCTGCCACAGTTCTACACATATGCACAAAGAGCCCTGTGCCTTAGACCAGCACACAGCAAGTTTATGCCTCCCAGATCTGTGTGCCTGCACAGCTACATCCTTCCTGGCAGCTGTGTGCCCACATTCACAAGCACCAACCTGCGCCTATACCTGCCCTGCAACAAATCACTGCACAGTTGTGCCCTGCCCCATACCATGCACCTGCTGCATGACAATGTCACAAACACAAGGCCTTAGACTACTGAAAGAAATAAACTCCCAAAGTAAATCAATCAAGATTTTTACATGCAGTGAAAACCACAGACTATCACTAAGCATACCACAATGAAGACAGATATAGCCCTGCCTAAGGACCAAATTAAAACACCAGAGGAGACACCAACATTGGAACAACTAATCAAAGATGTTCACATAACTCTACTTAATAAAATAAGTAGGATGGCAAATGACATAAAGGAGATCAAGAAGACAGTAGAAGAGCATAAAGAGGAATTTGAAAGAATAAATAGAAAAATAGCAGATATCAGAGAGATTAAAGACTCTGTTTGCCAAATGAAAAACATACTTGAGGTACACAACAGCAGATTTGAAGAGACAGAAGAAAGAATAAACAATATAGAAGACAGGAAAACTGACTTTGAACACTCAAAACAGCAAATGGCAAAAGAGATGGGAAAAAGTTGAATTGGGTTTCAGGGGAATGATAGACAAAACAAAGCGTACACATATAAGAATCATTGGTGCCCCAGAATGTGAAGCGAACAGTAAAGGGCTAGGAAGAGTAGTTGAGAATATAATGGGGGAAAACTTCCTAACGTTTATAAAGGACATAAATAAATAAGTCAAAGAAGCCCAACAAACTCCAACAGAATAAATACAAATAGGTCTTCCCCAAGACACATACTAATCAGTCTGTCAAGGTTGAAGAGCAGCAGAAAATTCTGAAAGTGGCAAGAGAAAAACAATCTACTACATACAAAGGAAACCACATAAAACTGAGTTCAGAAGACTCAAGTAGCACCATGGATGCATGATGGCAGTGGTATGATATATTTAAGATCTTGAAAGAGAAAAATTTCCAGCCAAGAATTCTGTACCCAACCAGTTGGCCTTGCAGGGGAATTTTGTCAAACAATCCACAAAGAACTAACACCAATCCTGCTCAAACTTTTCCAAAATATTGAGGAAAAAGGAACTCTCCCTAACTCATTTTTTGAAGCTAATATCATTTTAATATGTAAGTAAAGATGCTATAAGAAAGGAAAACTACAGGCCAATCTCCCTGATGAACATATGTGCAAAAATTCTCAACAAAATTAGGAAATTGAATCCAGCAACACATTAAAAGAATTATACACCATGACCAAGTGAGGTGTATACCAGGAATGCAAGGATGGTTCAACACAAGACGTCAATTAATGTAATACATCATGTTAACAAATTGAAAGAAAAAAATCATATGATCATCTCGATTGATGCTAAAAAAGCATTCAACAAAATTGAACATCCTATTCTGATAGAAACACTCCAAAAGATAGGAATCAAAGGTAACTACCCCAATATGATAAAGGGAATATATGAAAAGCCAATAGCCAGCATTGTACTCAATGGAGAGGGACTGAAAACTTCCCACCTAAGATCAGGAACGAGGCAAGGATGCCCTCTGTCACCACCATTATTCAACATTGTGCTCGAAGTTCTAGCTAGAGCAATCAGGCAAGACAAAGGAATAAAAGACATTCAAATTGGAAAGGAAGATGTACAACTTTCATTATTTACAGAAGACATGATATTATACTTGGAAGATCCTGAGAAATCTACAGTAAAGTTATTTGAGCTAAATAAGCAAATTCAGTAAAGGTGGTGGGATATAAAATTAATGTGCAGAAATCAGTAATTTCTTTTTATCAAGAATTCAACTTGGGGAAGTTGAATTTCTCCCTGTTCTCACCATTCCCTGAAGGGGGCTTTGCAAATACTTTTCCACTCACTGATCGAATCACTCTGGGATTCATTGGGGCATCACTTGGGACAAAACAACAAAATCTCATGTCCTACCTGAGATTCCAAGTACTTATGGTGTTCAATCAAACTATCTACATAAGTTATATTAGGAAATGCACTAGTCAAAATATAAATTTTGTAAAAAATAAAGGTTTTTTGCTTTAGTCTCACACATAAGGTGACATTTTAAAATATTAATTACCATCTATTTTCAGTAATGTCTTTATACCCAAGCAGTAACCTAACTGAGGAGTCAGTTAAGGAAAAAATTCCAATCAAAATAACAACTAAAAGAATCAAATACTTAGGAATGAACTTAACTAGGGATGTAAAGACTTGATCACAGAAAATTACATAACATTGCTAAAAGAAACCAAAGGAGATCTAAATAGGTGGAAAGACAGTCTCTGTTCATGGATAGGAAAGCTAAATATAGTTAAGATGTCAATTCTACCCAAACTGATCTACAGATTCAACACAGCACCAATCAAAATTCCAACAACCTACTTTGAAGACTTGAAAAAGCTAATTACTAAACTCATCTGGAAGGGAAAGAGATGCCAAATAGCTAAAAGCATCCTAAAAAAGATGAGTGAATTGTGAGGATTAACACTCCCTAACTTTAAAACCAATTATAAAGCCACAGTGGTCAAAACAGCATGGTACTGTCACAAAGATATAACCATTGACCAATGGAATAGAATTGAGAGTGCAGAAATAGACCACCAAATCTATGGTCAACTGATTTTTGACAAGGCCCCCATTTCCTCTGAATTGGGACAAAATAGCCTTTTCAATATTTGGACATGGAAGAACTGGATATCAATATGCAAAAGAATGAAAGAGGACCCCTATCTTACACCCTACACAAAAATTAACTCAAAGTGGATCAAACACCTAAATATAAGAATTAGCACCATAAAGTTTCTAGAAAAAAAATGTAGGGAAACATCTTCAAGACCTAGTAATAGAGGTAGCTTCCTAAACTTTAAACCCAAAGCACAAGCAACAAACGAAAAAATAGAGAAATGGGAATTCCTCAAAATCAAATGCTTCTGCACCTCGAAAGACTTTGTCAAAAAGGTTAGGGGCAGATAACTCAATGTGAGAAAGTATTTGGATTCACATATTGGACAAAGGTTTGATATCCTGTATATACAAAGAAACCATACAACTGAACAACAAAAGAACAAACAAGCCAATTATAAAATTGGCTAAAGATATGAATAGGCATTTTTCTGAAGAGCAAATATAGATGGCTCAAAAGCACATGAATAGATGCTCATTTTCATTGGCTATAAGGGAAATGTAGATCAAGACTAAAATGAGATACTACCTCACACCTATGAGAATGGCTGCTATTAAACAAACAGGAAACTATAAATGTTGGAGAAGATGTGGAGAAACTGGGACACTTATGCGCTGCTTGTGGGAATATATAATGGTGCAGCCACTATGGAAGACTGTTTGGTGGTTCCTTAGGAAACTAAATATGGAGTTGCCCTATGACCCAACAATAGCACTCATTGATCTATACCCAAAGAGCTGAAAGCAATGACACAAGCAGACATTTGCCCACCAATATTCATAGCAGCATTATTCACAATCACCAAAAGATGGAAACAACAAAAATGCCCGTCAACAGATGAGTGGATCAACAAAATGTGGTATATACATATGATGGAATATTATGCAACAGTAAGAGGAAACAATGTGAAGTACATGACAAGATGGATGAGCCTTGAGGACATAATGTTGAATGAAATAAGCTAGACACAAAAGGATAGATACTGTAAAATTCTACTTTTATGACCATCATAAAGGTATAATCAGAGGCTTATAATAAAGAACATAGGGGACTTTGAGATACATAGATGCTAGAGAAGGGTGAACGGTTAGCTAATGAGGCTGAACGCCAATGTAAGGGAATAGATAGAAGTGAAGGTGGTTCTCTACTGGGTCTATAAGTAACATTACCATATTGAAGATGAACAAGACTGAAATGGGTTGTATAGACCTATGTATCCCACTGTTTAACACTAGAGATATAAATTAGTTATTGCAAGAATTACTTCAAAGATATGATTTGTGTACAAAGAATGTTTAAATCCAGGGTACAGGAGGAGAACTGCTATTGCATGCTATGAGCTATGTTCAAAAGGAAACATCAGCACTACCACAGCAACAGCAGAGGTATATAATGGGGATAGGGACAAGAGTTAAGGGGTGGTTTAGAGTTCCTATATGGCAAGGGTATGTTTATCGGTCTTCTCTTGGGAACAATGAAATTATCTAAAATTGAAAATGTTGATGGACTGTAGATTTTGGGCTGTCTACATGATGCCTGATGAATGCAAGTGGCTGAAGGATGCACTGGCTGAAAGCATATTGGCGAACAACGGTGTATACTTATGAACGAAGTTTGTGCTGCTACAAAAACTAACGAAGTCGTGAGGCATGCAACAATATGAAGGAATATGCGGGACATCTGGTGAGATAAAATAAGCCAGAAACAAAAGAACAACAATGGTATGTTTTTCCTTTAGAAACAGTCTCCTTTAGAAAATGCTTATAAGAAGACAGGGATCTTGATTGTAAGCTCTTACAGCAGACACATTAAGTCCAGTGGAATAATTATTATTTCTGGATCTCAAGACGGTGTTTTAAAAATATATCTCTCTATATATGTATATATATTTAGAGATAAGAATAAAGCCAATCAGGTTGGGTTTAAAGTAATTCAGAACACAGGGGTAAGAAAGACAGTGTCTATATTTTAGGACCATACATACTCTTTGAGATCATAAGAAGAAAGGTTTATTTGGTCTGGAACTGAAATTTTCTGTAGTGCATAATCTAACTCAACCTATCTGTATAGTTCATTTGAACAATTGAAACACAGGGAGCCCAGAATAAGAAAGAAATCCTTTAATCCTGTTAGATCAATGTAATACCTGGATACATCCTAGACTATATTAAGCAGATAATCAAAATATATTGGCAAAGTTCCTTGAGAGATGGGAGAAAGAATATAGAGCTATTAAACCTTACCAGTCAGGAATTGCCTGATACTGTGTCAAACTTTAGGGACACCCAAATCTATAGGCCATGCCCTTGATCCCGAGGTTTACTCTTGTGAAGCTTATGTAAGAAACAGAGAAGCTTAGACTACCTATAGGTATGCTGAAGAGATACTTCTGGAGGATCTCTTTTGTTGCTCGGATGTGACCTCACTCTCTTTTAGCCCAACTCTGCAAGTGAAATCATTGCCCTCCCCCCTACATGGGACATGACATCCAGGGGTGAAAATCTCCCTGGCAAAGTGGGAGATGACTCCCAGGGAAGAATTTGGCCCTGGCACCTGAGATCAACAATTCCATCCTGACCAAAATGAGTAAAAGAAGTGTAACTAATAAAGTATCAGAGGCAGAGAGAGTTCAAACAGAGTTAAGAGGTTACTCCGGAGGTTGCTCTTATGCAAGCTTCACTTTGACCTTGCTACCTATCATAACCTGCCAACCCCCAACTGGGACCATTCCAGTCAATCCTAAAGAACACCTAGGGCATTATATAAGATTCCACAAGGGTTCCATGTACTAGGGTTACTTTCCAGAAGCCTACAAACCGCAGAAGGGTCCCTGGACCAGATAAGACCTGAAACTTAGCCCAGCATCTCCAGAACATCAGATAGTTCCATCTCCCTACCCCATATTAGTGACAGACCCTTCCAATGTGAAAAAGTTAGAATGGCCATAGTCCAAACACCCCTAAAGAGAGTGATCAAAAGATCAAATGTGATGGTGGAGTTATACAGAGAAGATAGGATTTAGCAGATGAATATGAATGCTGAATCATTAAATTGATATCCCTTTTACTCTCCAGTATCTTAGAGCAGCTACAAGCAAAAACCTGAATTTGTGGAATTGTAACCCATGTCAATATCTGAAATATGTTCTACAATGAATTGTGGTGCTATGCTTTGAAATTTATTATTTTTTGTATGCATGCTATTTTTCACAAAAAAAGAAAGAAAAAATCTATCATGATGATAAAAAAAATTTAAGCCTAGCCTCCTATATTCTGGAGCAGCTAGAAGGAAAAATCTGAGATGATGGTATGGTAGTCCATGACAAACTCAGGGATCTCTTGTAACTACTTGTTGAAGAGTACTTTGAAAACTACTGCTTTTTTCTTTCTTTGCCTTATATATGTGTCATACTATAGAATTAAAAAGTTAAAAAAAATTAATGACTATTTGTTCAGCTTACTTAAAAAATGATCCTTTTTTTATTTTTTAAAAGCATGCTTCATAAATGCATGATTGTCACAATAGGACAAAATTGTGATTAACAGACTGACACCAACAAACACATCCCAAAGACATAAAATTTCTTTAACTGTACAGGATGTAGACAGCTTTGCAGAGGTCCATGGAGCAGGAGGTGACAGCATGCTCTCAGAGGAAGGCACTGGCCTAGATCCTCAGAGCCCCACAGAGACAATCACCTGTTGACAAAACCACCTGGTTGAGCTGAGGATGCTATTGGTGCTACAAGCTCCCTCTCTTCTGCTTTTACAGAGATTTTATATCCTCCTGAGAACACCTCCCAACTGTTCAGGGGACTCTGCAGGTCAACTATAGCACATTCCTCAGGTACTTCTCGGACAATGTATGAAACCGAGGTAAAATGTCCAGAAGCGGCCCTCTGACCACCCAGGCTTCAGAACTGTCTGAAAACCTCCCACACTAGTATGATAGTTTTTTACAGTAAAATGGGTGATGTAAATAGTGGATTAAAAAATTCATGTATTACTCAGATTATCTACTTTTTAAGGCTTTGGATGATTAGAAGGTAACAAGCTCTTCTTGGTTCCACACCCTGCACCCAAGACAAAGACAGATACCTGCTGTCATGAGTTCACCTCTCCACGTGCCAAAGACATAATTTTCTTTATGTAGGCCCCATTCTTTGGCCCAGTTCTGTATAACTATCTACTTAAGAGATATTAGGATTGAATGAATTATTTTTTCATTTGCAATTTGAAGGACCAGAAGGCTACAGCCTTTATGGTGAAAGCAAACCTGCTGATATTTCATTGGCTTTATGGTCTCTGAAACTCTGAGCCAATAAATGCTTGCTGTTTAAGCCAACCCATTGTGTGGCGTTTGTGATGGCAACTCAGGTGAGCGAAGACACATGGCCATTCATTTCTCTTTATCTTCTGCTTCTCTTGAAGTTGGGGAAGGATATGGAGTTGCGGAAGGATATTCCTAGACCTTTTCAAGAATTTTAAGACAGAAAGAAGGCAAAATAGGCTCAAACTATATAATAGATGCAGGGAATGAAGTAATCCAAATACAAGAACATGTATTAATCCAATATATCAAAGTATCTACTTCCTTTTCACTGTTAAGAAAACAAAGGTCCTTACGCATAATATTAGAAGGAACAACTAGTTATTTTCAGCTGCATTCATCTTTACCTGCAACATGGAGAAAAGGTTTATGTCTCCAAAATGGAAATTCTTTGTATTTTTTAAAAATAGTTTTGCCTAGAGTGTGTATGTGGTGGGAGGGGACTGTGCAAAAGCTAGAATATATTTATGGTACTTTAAGTACACTTGCCTTAAGACTGAATTCAAGGCACTCTCTTTTTTTGAGTTTTTTTATTACAAAACAATGCATGCTTAGGAAAAGAAGTCAAACAATGAAAAAGTAAAGAAAAAATGGCTTATCTTTCTTGCCTGTCTTGGCATCTGAGTCCCGCCCCTCCAGTGTAATTGACCCTAATTATTTCGTATGATCTTTCCACATCATATTCTAAGCTTAAACAAATTTTATCTATATATATTTTTTTCTTTCTCATCTTCTTTCATTATACCAATCTGGGATCCTAGTAGAGAAATTACTGTGAAACTACCCTTTTATTTATTATATCATGGGTACTCTTCCAAGTCAATATATAATGCTCTTTCTTTCAAACAATGACATAATATTCCATAATATGAATATTCTGAACATTTTTCAGCCATTCTTCTCTACCTGGATATACCAACTTCTATTGTTCTTATTTTCCACTATTTGTGAGACTCAAGTAAATACAGAATAAGCACCTGCCTCCATATATCCCTGTGTACTAGCAACACTTTCATTTCTCTAGCTTTAGATTCCTACTAGTGATAATGCTGGGTAAATGAATGTGTTTATGTTCTGTTTTCATTTATAATGCTAGATTATTTTATAAAAATATTTTATCAACGGACACACCTGCCAGTAATACTGTATATCACAGTTCTTTAAATTTGTAGAATTCTGAAATTCCAACATCATTTTGTTTGAAATTACAACATACACATTTCTGTATATATACACACACGCGTGCACATATGCACACACATATACTATACATTCTATGCTCTAAAATATTCTCATTAAGAAACATGGTTATGGTCCTTAATAAAATGCCATCTTTTTTTGTTTATAGATTGTCTACCTTGTTTTGTGAGATTTCTCTGAAGTAGTTGATATTTTTGCTTGTGAATCGTTGAAAGCAGTTGAGGCTGCTTGAGGCATGGAGCACAATGACAGTCAGGTAGGGCCACTTTCCAGGCCCTAGCCTTAAGAGAGTGGTACTGCTACTTCCCATCTCTTCAGAGCCCTGGAGTGCCATGTCAGAACCCTGAGGTTTCATGCTGTGAGCAAATGGCCACATTGAGAGATATAGGCATTCTGGGCATGTGTTCTGGTGGAGCTCAGTTTAGGTCCCAGATGACAGCTGGCACCATCCATCAGACATGTGAGTGAAGGAGCCTATGAGATGATTGCAGCTCCAGCCTTCAAATTCTCCCAGCAGGGGCCCCAGACACAGGGGAGTGGATATAAGCCATTCCTCTTTTACTTCCAGATTCCTGAAGAAGAAACTCTGTGAGTCCAATGAAATAGTTGTTGCAAGCCCTGAAGTTTTAGGGCAATAAGTTACACCGACGCTAGTAACTAGAACAGGAAATGCTTCACCACAGATCCTCCTCAGTCCCAACATCTCAGCACAACAATGAGAGTCCCATAGGTTGCAGAGGAGCTTTGGCAAGGGGTGGGATGCATTTTGAAAATAATCTCAAGAAATTCAGACACATTCCCTGCCTAAGAGGTATACTCATCCCCAGACCCCAACATTGAGAACTGATGTATTAAAAAATAGATGCTCTTATAAGATCGTATGTTCAGCTTTTTTGTGAAATCCATTTGGATGTTATGCTGTGAGGGTTACTTCCAGCAGGCCTGAAATAAGCCAGAGTTGTTTTGCAAGAAATACACTTTTGTAACATTCACCCTTGTCCAAGGCATGGAACAAGGCAAGATTGATAGTATGATTTTATAACCATGGTTCCAAGGCAAGAGTCAGGCAGCTTGTGCCACTTTGTCAGCACAGTTTATTGAAAACAGCAAGATAGATGGTTTGCACCTGGTTTTGGTGCAGCCCCAGAGGGATCGGCCATTGAGGCTGGTTTCATAATAATAATGGGCCTATGTGACCTGCAGGGTATAAGAACATCCAGCCAAGGGTCTACCATTTTGAAAGTATTCCATGCAAAATTTGGGAGTCCCTAATCCAGAAGAGGAAGTGCATCCAAGTGTGGCCCTGCAGAGAGAACAATTTAGAGCCTACCCAATCTCTCTGAAGCCCTTCGGCTGTAATGCATGTCTTTACTTCAATCCTGATGCTATTGTATCCTTTTCCTGTAAGAAATCATAAATTTGTAAGCATTGCGGTTTTGAATCCTGTGAGTTTTCTTTAGTGTCTGATTGTATACATCACACACACACATACAAATACACACACACACACACACACACACACACACACACACACATATATATATATATACAGTAGCCCCTTAATTGACTAACTTCTTTTTTATTCCTTTCTATGTTGACTTGTACTCATTCTTATTCTTGAAATACACTATGGTTTTGTCTAGGATCATAAGTAAGAGGGTTGAAAAGGCTGCTGTTAAGGTAAAATGTTAAAGTTCACTTTTTTTAAATTAAAAAGATGAGCTTGAATTTAATAAACTGCAATTATTTGGACTATTTGGGAAACACTCTTTTGGTGTCAAGGTCAAAGAACATATTTCTGGAGTCTCAAAGAAGATGTAATACTTTTTTACCAATGTTCTCCCACCATGAGGCAGTTCCCTATTGAAGTTCTTTATTTCAGACAGTCTTTTTGCTTTGACCATTACAATGGTGTCAAAGTACTGAAATATATGTTAGTTTCAACCTAGTATTCCGATTTTCCTTTTTCTCTTTTTTGGAATACCATTTCCCATCACTAGTTAGGCACAGCCATTTTATTTGTTTTGTCCAGTGAAATGTCATCTGATATAAGTTACTTCTGGATAGAAGTAATAGCCATGGCACAATTGTCCAAGTTCTTTCTGAAGGTAATGGCAGCACCTAACAAGATGGAATTTCCTTCAGACAGGGTTCCTGCATGAGTTTGGTATTTAGTAGTCCCAGAATGACTATGTTGGACATATAGTATGGGAGAAATAAACTTTGTTATGTTAAAACATAAAAGCATTTGTTTATCACTGCAGGATTACATTGCCTAATCTAGCTAGTATGGGATATTCTTATCTTACATCTGAAATTTGGGGATATTCTGCCTTTTGTATATTCTAGTAGATAGGATTTGTTGACTGATTTCTTCCATAAAACCTCCTCTTCCAAATTTCCTTAATATTTCCCATTTTATTCATGGATTTGAAACAACATTTTTCCCAATTGTGTTTCAATCATTTTTTTTTGTATTGTGTAACTAGAAAAGATTCTTCCCGAAAACCTGAGTGTTGGATTCTAAGGTTAAATGGGATAGATATTCTTTCAAATGGCCCTTTTATTTTTTTCTCTTGATTTTCCTGCACTGATGTGGTAACTATGCTTTCAATCAATGCCCTACTTCAGTGGTTACTGGTTACACCCATTTTTGCATGATTACAAGAGGAACACAAGCAACAATAATTTTGAAATTCATTACAATGCCAGGGTTTATATGCTCTCATTAAGCATTAATTGGTAGTTGATGGCTATTGCTATTTTTAACACCATTAGTTCATAGCAATATAATTAGTAACGCTAAGTACAGGAACCACATTAATAGCATTACTAATTGTAAATCTGGAGATAGAAACACAACATGACTGGTTAATTCCCAGGCAATATCTCATGATAATTAGCTATAGGACATTTGTGCTGAACTAGAAAGGTAAATAATTTAATTTTTTCTACATTTTTTTGTGGTTTGCAATACTAATATACCCTTTAATGCATGGATCTCATTGTATAACGTAACACAGATCTCCCACCTTCTAATGTTAACATTTATTTTCCTTTTGGGTTTCTTTTTTGTGTATGCTAAGTAATGATTCATTCATTTCCCACAAGAAAAATGTGTGGTTATTTGTTTAACAAATTTTATCACTCTGTATCCAAGTCACAAATGGGAAATATTTTAAAAAGGCTTACTACTTATATTAAGTTATGATTACTTTCCAATGTTTTGTGCAAAATCTCTTAATATTCTTTGATATGCCTCATCTCTCTCCTCATTCCTCTAGTGGTAAACTGGCCAACTTCATAAATCTTTTCAAATCAAGTTTGATGGTAGTAGAATCATGGGGAAAATATTCTCAAAGTACAGTAAGCAAACTTTAAAAAAAATAAAACTATATATCCTATACATGTGTTCATGCTATTTGACATGTTCTGGTTCTTTCCGCTGCCGTCATATTTGGCGTGAGCTTTAATGATCCACAGTACCTACAAGGCTAAACAATAAATTCTTTGTCCTTTTTTGTGCATGCTAAAGGGTAGGGTTTAGAAAGAGTTTTTTTTTTTTCTTATTTCATTTCAGAATTTTGTGTAAGGAAATTGGGAAAAACAAGAAGCTCTGCTCTAGTCAAATTTAGTTGAGTCCTTGCATAAGAAATCATAAAGCAGACAACCTAATTTTTTTTTTCACATGGGCAGGCACCAGGAAACAAAGCTGGGTCTCTGACATGGCAGAAGAGAACTCTGCCACTGAGCCGCCATTGCTCACCTACAGACAATTTAATTTTATGTTTAAACTTATAAAATAACTTTTTAGTTAAGCTATGCATTTCTTCAGAGACATTATTGATAGTATGGTGTCTGATCTGGTTTGCCTGCTGCTGGAATGCAACATACCAGAGACAGATTGGTTTTCAATAAAAGGGGATTTATTTAGTTAATGTATAGTTCTTCAGAGGAAAGGCAGCTAACTTTCAACTGAGGTTCGTTCTTATGTGGGAAGGCACAGGGTGATCTCTGCTGGCCTTCTCTCCAGACCTCTGGGTTCCAACAACTTTCCTCAGGGTGATCCCTTTCTGTATCTCTTAAGGCCTGGGCTGAGCTGCTTGGGCTGTGCTAAGTTGAGTCTCTCATTTAAGCACCAGCCAATTAAGTCAAACGTCATTCATTGCAGCAGGCATGCCCCTAGCCCACTGCAGACGTAAATCAGCAACAGATGAGGTTCATGTGCCATTGGCTCATGTGCGCAGCAACAGAACTAGGTGCCTTCACCTGGCCAAGTTGACAACTGAATCTAACTACCACAGCATCTCAGGCATGTCTCTGTGTGTGTTGCTTTTGAGTTTTTGAAAGAAGTAGATTACTTCAGAAAACACTAATTTGCTTCTCCTGACTTAATTTTCTTTATACATCTCACATCTAAGAGTCACCATGCTGTTTCATTGGTAAGAGAAAATAGACAAAAATGATTATTTCATTGGGTTGAAACTGTCAATGTCAGTAGACTTTGTGACTTATGATAGGACAAAACTGGTAAAAATAAGTTGATTATATAGTGAATCAGTTTAAAATACCAATAATACAAATTAAAACGCTTTCTATACTAATGGGGGCAAGAGGGAAAAAGAAGAAAGACATATGGTTGGTGAAATCTCTGAAAAAGTTATTTCCCATATAGGCATCTGAAGATTTTTGTGAGAGTAGTAGCTCTATAATTCTCTATCTTGAGGCTTTCAACTAGCATAATGTGTGTCAACCTGTCAAAATGTGCAATGCTATTATTTAGTTGTAATTAGTTAATGATTATGTCGTTTCTTTTGGCAGGGAATGCCTTAGCTGATGAAACAATCTTCTACTCACTTTAAAAATATACATATATAAACAATAGAGAAAAAGCCCTGGGAAGGCACATGATGATTCTTTATTTTCCATCACATTAGCACATTAATGTGCAATGAGTTTAAAGAAGTGGCATGAATAAGCTGCTACACTATACTGTTGGTAATATTGATTTTTATGGACAATTTAATTTTAAATCTACAATATATGGTTTAATACAGTTCTGCCTTTTTAAAGATGGAGTGTGAAGGTGATCCTTGTTCAATGAAACCCCAAAAGAAAACAAATTATTTCATCCTTCTGGTTAAGGTAGAAGGAATGGTACTACTGGTTGATTTACTAATCTCAGGTAATCATTTAGAAGTGAAAGGCAGTAGTTCATTAACTGCAGCATTAAAAACAACAAACATACATTAACTGCAGCAAATCATTATTGAGGAATATTGTGTAGTTTAGTGGAAACAGAGCATTCCAATTTAATGATAAAATTATTAAGAATCTTTTCCCCCTTGTGAGAAGATAAAGAACTGAAGTTTAAGAAGTGTATCACATTATAAAATCTACTTTACTCTTGTTTCTGCAGTTTGGAACATAGAGTATTTGTGCTTTGTTTTTCCTTGCCTGTTTCAGATGATCCTGTTAATCTGGAAGTCCAAGGCAGGTAACAAACAGAACAGGTGATGGCTTACTGAGGAGATCTGTGTTTTCCAACTGCCATCTGCCCCCCAAGCACACAAGTTTTCAGAAAGCCTGAGGTTTTCAGGATAATATATGGTAATTCTGGGGAAAAAAATTAAATACACTTGTGAACATTTTATGGGAACAAGGCACATGTGTAATGAAGGCAAGTTTTATGTGACTTGAGGAGGATTGGGCCATGAAATGATACAATGTTTAGAATTTTAGCAGGCATGCACTAACTGAGGCAGATGCACATAAGACGGTACCCTCAGAGTGATGCCCTGGTAAATTGTTGAGAAGACGGTATTTGATTGTTCCTGACCTTTATTTATCTACCAGCAGATGTCCCTATAAGGCAATAATACACTACAGTTGAAACAGCTCATTATGAAAATCTGAAACTGAACCACTCATATTTTTTCAAAGATTAATGGGATTAAATCCACCATGTACTTCAAAATGTTTCCAGAGATTAAGTAAATGAAGGACAGTTCAAAAGTAAATTTAGTTTACTTCTGAAAAGAACATGAACAAAATTCTTTTTTTTTTAATTCCAGAGATCTCTAAACTTTATGATTAAAACTCCTTTCTAAAGTAAAATAAAGTTCTTATTGTATTTGGAATAAGTTACACTTTACTATTGAATGATAAAATACTCAAGGTTCAAAAGCTCCTCTGAAGTCAGTAAAACATTTAGTTGTATTCGTATTTATAACTGGCTATATTTACATGCATTTGAAAAATAACCTAAAGAAATTGTAATAGTTTTCTGTAAGACACATTATCCACTTGCAGACAATTCTTGATACACAAATAGATTTAGGGACTCTGGTAGTAGCTGAGTTTGCCCAGAGGGTCTGTAGCTAGAAATATGGTAAAGGAGCAGAGTCTTCCAACTTTTCATTCTTCATTGATCTGCTACTTTTTGATGTAAAGAAAACAAATGTAGAGGAAAATTGTTGCAAATAAGTAAAACCTGGCTTTTCACTATGGCAAAAAATCAGTATCAATATTGATTATCATTTCTATTATTTTAGAAGGGACGAAGCCCATTGTTTTTCTCATGCCAGGAAAGGCAAACGCCGTGGGCACCAATCAGCCAATTTAGATATGATAAATCATCATGGCTTTTGGAATTAAATAAACTCAAATATCTAAGCCCTCTTTACCATCTTCTAGCAGTGTCGATGTTGCACAACATCTAACATGTTTCCTCATTTAAAATAATAGAAATCTTGTGGAATTGGTACAAACATTAAATAAGATCATTTATGAAAGTTCCGGCATATAATAGGAATTCAACAAAGCTAGCTCTCTTACATCATACCCTTCAAATCAGTTCTTTTATATTTTATTTTATGAGTGAACATTGATAAAATGCACTTAAAATTCATTGAAAAGTTCACTTATTCTTCAGGAGAGGGAGAAATTACTTCCTGTTGTGAGAATTAGAGGATGGTTCTTGAAAATGGGAGAGACCACATTACTGCTGGACTAGAAGGATTTTGTCATGAAAGAACAAAGTTATATAAAACTGTCAACAAGAATTGCCAAATAGTGGCAATAGGTCTTTAGTGCCTTAAAAACAAGAATTTGAACAGAAAATGAATCTACCATCACTGAACTCCTAAAGCCATGCATCTCTGAAAATTAATAAGCCCTAGAATTCCCCTCCAGCAGTGTGCTGGGGCAGTACTGAAAGTCTTGGATTTATGTGGTGTATGTTCGTGATAGTTCATTTCTCCCCATGATAAGTAATTTAACATATCTTCTGTATCAAATTGAGTAGGGAACCTAATTCATGTATTTTACAGAGAAAATACAAGTCTTATCCTGCTGGCATATGTTCCTGCTCTCTTCCTGTCACTGGGCACAATTTAGTGGAGATTTTTTAGAAACACTCACGGGCCACATAAACATTTACTCACATGTTAAGTTAGGACATATGTTTCTATATATCAGATAATCTCGTTTCAAAGAACAAAAGTGGGAGAGAGAGCGCAAACAATTCCCAATAGTGGGAAATATTCTTTTCAAAGTATACAGATAGAGAAAAAAGAAGAGAGACAGTGAGGAAGGGAAAGTAATCACTGCATGAATTCTACGCCTCTTCTAAAAACAGATTTGAAGGGCTATGCAAAATTACATACGTTGCAAAAAAGATTCAAAATATGTGACCGAGAAAATGAGGGAAAGGGCATAAATGAGCAGGAAAAGATAAGATGAAGCCAGAAGTGCAGTGAGTATCGGAAATGCACAAGTCCTGTACACGCTAGACTGCTCAATTGAGGATTAGATCCTGAGCTTTCTGATAGGCAAAGTTTAGATAGATGCAATCATGGGTTCATCCATTTCCTCATTCAGCAAATATCTGAGCATCTCCTATGTGCCAAGCACTGTTCTAGGGGCTGGGGATGGATCCATGAACAAAATGCAAAGATTTCTCTACTCTCCTGGAGTTTCTTTTCCAGTGGGAAGAGATTGACAATAAACAAAATAAGTAAGTAAACTATAGGGTAGGTTAGATTTGGAAAGTGGTATAATAAAAAGTAAAGCAAGAAAGAGAAATCCGGAGTTGTGCTGAGGGTGGGAGTTATTTGCAATTTGAAAAAAAAAGCATTAAAAAAAAAAAAAGGCGGGCCATGTCTCACCCACCATGCCAGAGACCCGGGTTCAATTCCTGGTGCCTGCCCGTGCAAAAACAGGCAAACAAAAAGAACGCTCCGGGAAGGTCTCCCTGTGAAACTGACAGTTGAGGAAAAGTGTGAAGGAGCTGGGGGAACCCACCCTGCAGATGCCTGCAGGAAGGCTGAGCCCAGGCGCTGAAAGAGCAAGTTTTGGAGTGTGCCAGAAGCGGGTTTCCTGGTACTAAAAATGAAAGTATTTTCTGAAGCTGAACATGGTGTGAATTATTGTGGCAAAGCTCCTCAACGATTATCTTTTAAAAATGGGTTTCTTGGGTCTTGTGCTTAAAGTATTTCCCAAGTTGGCCTCGTGGGCTGGCATTAGGGAGCAGCTTAGTCAGAGCAACTCAAGAGGGCCCCAAACACTGCTGCTCAGTGACGGGGATTTCTAACCTTCCATTAGGCTGTCAAGTGGAAGATGCGATTTCACTCACCTGGAAAAGAAGCACCTAACCCTTTCTTTTGGCTGGGGGTGGGGGGCTTGGTGGGGTGAGGATGCATGGCCCGGGAATCAAACCTGAGTCTCCCACGTGGAAGGCGAGCATTCTACCACTGACCCACCCATGCACCCCTAACCTTGTTTTAAAACGGAATCCACACAGTCAGATTTGTATATGTATATGACTGTACATTTTTCTGAACAGATGCTCCTAGTATTTGTAGTAGATTTTCAAAGGGGTCAGTGACTCCAAAAGGATTAATAATCACGGGTCTGGACTGAAAGGACTATATATCCTTCAGGCAATCTCTTTTTAAATTTTTTATTCCTTTTTTATCACAATTGAATTTTTTCAAATATAGGTGGCATCTACAGAGTGACATCTAAGGGGGCATTTTTAGATGTAAAGATAGAGGGATGCTTTAATAATCACCCCCAGAAAGGGATAGAGAGGGGTAAAAGGTGAGAACAATTTAAAATGAAAATGAGAGGCATGAGAAAAACAGAAAATATGAAAATCCAAATGCAAAAGTGAATATGGAGGAAGCTCCTAGACAAAGATATGGTCTAGTGGTGGCTGGATGAGAAGGAAGGTTTGAGCAGAATGAAGGTGAAAGAACAGCGATGAATGGAAAACAGTGGTAGGTCGGTAAGGGTAAGAGAATGTTGGCTCTCAGTGAGTACAGGATGAGAACAAGATGAAGGTGATTTTCTCAGGAAGGTTTTCTCATTTTTTTGCATGGACAGGCACCAGAGAATCCAGCATGGGTCTCAGGCATGGCAGGAGAGGGCTCTGCCTGCTGAGCCACCATGGCCCACCCTCTCATTTGTTTTTAAACTGGATGTTCTAGTTTGCCAGCTGCCAGAATGTGATACACCAAAAATGGAACAGCTTTTAAAAGGAGGAATTTATTAAGTTGCTACTTACAGTTCTAAGGTCATGAAGATGTCCCAAATAAAACAGTTCTACAAAAATGTCCAAATTAAGGCACCAACAAGAGGTTACCTTCACTCAAGAAAGGCCGATGAAGTTTAAGGTTTCTCTCTCAAAGGCACGTGGTGACCATTGGACATCAGCTGCTTTTTCTCCAAGCCTTCTGCTTCATGAAGCTCCCCCAGGGGCATCCTCCTTTTTCATCTCCAAAGGATGCTGTCTGGTGGACTCTGCCTTCATGGCTCTTTCCAAAAATGATTCCTCTTTTAAAGGATTCCAACAAACTAATCATGACCCACCTGGAATCCAATATTAATACCCACAATCGAGTGAGTCACATCTCCATGGAGATAATCTAATCAAAAGATTCCAACCTACATTATTGAGTAGGGATTAAAGAAACTTCGCTCCCACAAGATTGGATCAGGATTAAAACATGGCTTTTCTAGGGTACATAAATCCATTAAAACCTGCACTCTCGATAATGTACACTAAAAGTTTTGCAAAAACAAAAAGTATTGCAGAATCAGATATTTATAAGAAAAAGCTAAGCAGAGAAGCTACTATGAAAGTAGATTTCCAAAAAGGCTAAAGCTACTATCAAAGTAAGTTCTCCCCAAAGTCTAAAGACTTTGAAATCAATATTATCTTGCTATTAATGCAGATAGAATTAACTATAAATGAGAAATAAGATGATAATTGAAGCAAAAAAAAGGGAAACAAAAAGGTTTGCATAAAGCAAAAAGCACGAGAAGAAAGAAAGAAAACATTTCTCAAAGTCTACATCCCGATTATTTCCATATCGGAATTTGTACTGTATCTTTCAGAAATTAATTGGGTCTTTCTAAATAGTTTATCATTAGCAGTCCAAAAGGAATGAATGAGAAACTCTTGAGATATTTTGGTGAAATAAGAGCAAAGAGCTACTGTCAGTCAGTAGATGCTGCAGTAGCCTACGGGGTAAACCAATACTAAGATGATCTCTTTTTTTTCATAAGAGGGCAGAGTTCCCAATACCCTGGGACTGTTTCCTTAGGCTTTCACTTCCCCCTTGCCCTCACCTCCTCACACCCACACCAAGAGATGGGAAAAAAAAATCACTTTTGCAACCTCCTTCCACCCTGACGTTTTGAGATGCCTCATGTTCTTCCCATTTACCTTCAAAAGGCCTAGATATTTAGTCAGAACTCTTCGCTTTTTTTTCAGGGAGTCCTCTGCCTTTCAGGCATTACCAAACATATAATTAAGGAATGCTTTAAAGCTTGAGCAGGCTCGGTTTTTAGCACACACCCCTTCCATTTGAAATGCAAAATGAAATGCTAATGAGGGTTTCCTTGTCTATCTTCCTCTCCCTGAGCTGAGAGATGCAAGCTCTCAAATATCTGTGGATTATTTCAGCATAGGTAATGAAAAACACTGGGTATTCTAGCTATCCATAAAGTAATTACAAGCCAAAGAAGTTTGCAATGAAGGTAGAATCATTATTTTTACAGTGAGGTGGTGGTAATTGAGCAAATGCTGTGCCTATTTCATAGGATAGACAGAAAGATCCAAATCTATTCTTTGAGGAATTTTCCTCAGACTTCTACCCCCACTCACAGCATAAAATTTGAGGCTCGCTTCTAGGAGTAGACAGTTTTCTTGAAAATACAATTGGAGATTAGGAAAGGGTAGTATTGTGCCATGGGATGGGCCCTAGAACATAGAGCATTTCCAAAGGAAGTAAACTGTTTTGCAATTCCATTTAGATCTTCACTCCTAAGCCATCTTTATTTTCTGTTTTCTATTGTATCATCTTTTTCCCAGTTGCTTACGCAGGATCACAAGTTCAATATTATCTCTGGGTCTCCGTTCTCCACTTTCCCCATTTCCAATCAGTACTCACACTCTTTAATTTCCACAGTGTTTTTTAGATGTATGTTCTTCTTCAGCAACACCTCTGGCTTAGTTCAGGTCCTCATATCTTCTGGCTTTGAAATTTATTTTTTTTTAATTTGCCTATGGGCAGGAGGCACCAGGGATCGAACTCCAGACCTCCAGCATGGCAGGTCGGAGCTCTGCCTGCTGAGCCACTGCAGCCGCCCGAAATTTTTTTTTTTTTTATAAACTTTTTTATTAATTAACTGGCTTTGAATTTTGTAACCGATCTCCTGAACAGCGGTCTGTCCACCTCCAGGGTACATTATCAATTCACTTTTCTTGAAGTAAAGCTCTGATCAACAACTTTCGCTGACCCAAAAGAATTGAAAACAGGGACTCAAACAGATGCTTATTCACCAACGTTCATAGCAGTATTGCGCATAATAGCCAAAGGTGGTAACAAGCCGAGTGTCTGTCAACCAATGAATGGATAAGCAAAATGGCCATATTCCATCAATGGAATATTATTCAGTCTCAAAAAGGAATGAAGTTCTAATACATGCTACAACATGGATGAGCCTTGAAAATCTTGGGGTAGGTGGAATAAGTCAGACACAAAAGTAAAATATTGTATGGTTCTACTTCCATGAAATATCTAGAATATGCAAATAATAGAGACAGAAAGTAGATTAAAGTTTTCCAGGTAATGGGGATGGGAGGAAGAGAGAGAGAATGAGGAATTATTTCTTAATGAGTACAGACTTTCTATTTGGGATGAGGAAAAAGTTTTGGTAATGGATGGTGGTGATGGTTGCACAACATTGTGAATCTAATTAATGACACTGAATTGCACACTTAAAATGGTTTAATTTGGCAAAAACAAAAACTAAAACTAAAATTCACTGATACTCCTTCTTCCAGGAAATGGAAGGAGCTTATTCCACACTCTCCTGATCCATGACTGGGGATTTAGCAACTTACTTCCAAAGAACAGAGTTTGGTACTGGAAAAAAAGTAATTTACAGTGGAGTGTTTGGGCAAACACTGCCTTTACCAAATGATCAAGATTACCATCACCATTGAAAAGTTATGTTGATATAATGTACCCCTTGACATGATATGGTGAGAAGAACAGTTCATTTCTGTGGTATTCCTTCCCAAAATCCATAACTTTGGTCTAAACATGAGAAAAACATCAGAAAAATTTATATTAAAAATGTTTTATAAAATATATGACTATTGCTCTTCAAGGCTCACAAAACTTCTTCCTTCCTTCTGAAAAGGCTCTATACCATCTCATTTCTTTAACTTTATTAATGTATTCCCTGAACCTAATTGGCATCTCATCCTTTAAGTCTCCCTGATTCCTCTTCAGCTGTAGCCATAATATGAGGTACAGAAAAGAAGAAAATCTGATCATGCTCTATGCCAGGATTTTCATCATTGGCACTATTGACATTTTCAACCAACAGTATCCCTGGCCTCTACTCACTAGATGCCAGTAGAATCCCTCCAGTCATGATAATAACAAATATCTCAAGACATTTCCAGATGTTTCCTGGGTGTGTGTGTGTGTGTGTGCAAAATTACCTCTAATTGAGAACCATTGCTCTATGGAAGGGAAGGAATCTAGGAAGAAGTTGGCTCTTAGAAAAACTGAAGCTCTTCCTCTTCTACCATAAAACTCCCCAAATCATTCCCATTTGCCAGTCACTTGCTTGAATACTATTGTCGCTAATGATATTTAGTTGTATTGAAATATAATGTTGAATAGAAATATAGTTGTTTCCATTATCTATTGTGGTCTAACAAAACACCTCAAAACTTAGACTTCAACAACAACCATCTTAATAGCTCTCATGACAGTTGGCTGGGCTCAGTTGCATGGTTCTTCTGTTCCATGTGGCACAGACTGAGGTTGCAGTCCACTGAGAACTCAATGGGACTGAAACACCCCAATATTGGTCACTTACATGATTGGTGTCTTGGTGGAGATTCTCAGAAATCTGAGCTCAGTTGAAACTCTGGGGCAGCAGGGCTTCTCTTTATCTTCATGGAGTGTCAGGGAGGCTTCCCTTCTCCAAATGGTCTCTGCATGTAGTCTTTCTTGCAGGGTAGCTGGGCCTTTTATATGGAACCTCAGGGTTAGCCAAACAGTACAAGTGGAAGTTGCCAGGCCTTCTTAAGTCTTAGTCCAGAAAACACATAGGTCTCTTCAATGCATTCTTTTGGTTAAATGAACCACAGGCCCTGCCTGAATTCATGTAGAAGGAAACACATGAGGGTATAAATACAGAGAACCATGTTAGAAACTAACTACCACAAAAGTCAAACCTTATAGAACTTTCATGTTTAAAGCTTTTAAATCACTAGTTTAGGCTAAATGATTGAAAAGACTAATTACTGTGGTGTGAGGCAAAAGTTACCAGTATGGACACCTGGAAGCTCAGCCAACACTTTCTGATGACATCATCAACTAATTTAGGCCTAAATTTAGGTAAGTCACAGTTTTTTTGTGGTACCATTTTTTAAAAATCTGCATATGTTTCATAACTATCTTATAAGAGAGATTTTTTCAATCAAAATGATAATACATATATGAACCTAGGTAAAGTTAAAAATGCCTTACATGTGTGAAATATTACTATATCACCATCATACATTTGGAAAGAGCATGATGCCTACATCACACAGGTAATGTTTGACGTTGAAGAGCCCAGCTCATGCTTTCTCCTGGCAGGCTCACATTGGTACTGTGCTGGTTTGAAAGTATTATATACCCCAAAAAGCCATGTTTTAGTCCTGATCCCATCTTGTGGGAGCAGCCATTCTTTTAATCCTGATTCAACTCTGTAGGTTGGAAACTTTTGATTAGATTATCTCCAGGGAGATAATTGTGCGTGTGACCTTTGATTAGATGTGACTCCACTTATTCCAGTCGGGTCTTAATTAGTTTGCTGGAATCCTTTAAAAGAGGAAACATTTTGGAGAGAGTCAGAAATAACGGAATCGACAGAAACTTCAGAGCAGAGCTGACACAAATGCTGACACTTGGAGAACAGAGATACAGATGTTTGGAGATGCTTGGAGCCCAGCAGATGTTGCCATGAGCTGTTAAGCAAGTCAGAGCCTTTAGGGAGCCAAGGGAAGCCAAGAGATGAAAGCCAGCCCTGGAGAAACCCCACAGGAATAGAGGTTGAAAGCAATGAAGGTCAGGAACAAGTGACCGGCAGATGCCAGCCACCTCAACTGACAGAGGTATTCCAGATGCATCAGCCTTCCTTAAATTAAGGTATTATTCTGTGATTGTATATGTGTGAAACCATTTGCAAAACACTTTAGAAGATATTGTTAGTTAAGATGTGGACTCATTTGTGAACAGGATCTTCAAAGTTCCTATTAAGATGAGGCCAGATTGAATCAGGGTAGGTCTTAATTCATATGCCTGGAGTTCATATAAGAAGAGGAAATTCAGATGTAGTCATTAAGTAGAAGCCAGAGTACAAGGCAGATAAATATATGACATAGAGATGCAAGTTAAGGAACCCTAAGGATTGTGATAAACCCTAAAATGCCAGACTTTAGAGAAAGTTTGGAATGTTAAGAACTTGATTTTGGAGTTCTAGATTCAAAAGCTGTGAGATAATAAATTCCTGTTTTTTAAGTCTACTAGTTTGAGATATTTGTCATAGCAGCCTAGCAAACTAAACAGAAATGTCAATTAAGATATAAAGATCCCTGGAGTACTAGCCTAATCTAAACTTAGTTATTGCCTTGTGATAAACAGAGCATCTAATGACAGATATCCTATGTTAAATATGTCAATTCTTTGAAAATTAATGGGTTTTAACTTCCCGATTTATGGACTAATGAATACTATATCATTGATAAGTGTTGTTCATCTGCCCTGCTTTAATGAACAGATAAGAACTAAAGTAAGCTGCTTTTAATTGATTTTAAGCAAACAGAAGATACTTAAAAGATTTAAGGAAATTCATAGTCCTTTAGTAGGTTAAATAGTGCTTTTAAAACATTAAAATAGAAAAAAGCTCTCCACATATTGTATTTCCTTTAATTCTTAGAATAACTCCATGAGGTATTAACTCCATTTCATATATGAGAAAAGTAGGGCACAGAGAGGTTAAGTAACCTGTCCAAGGTCATACAGCTAAGAACTGGTAGAGCCAGGCTTAGAGTCTGGGAAGTCTGGCATGCAGAATTTGCTCTCTGATCCACAGCCGTCCTGTAGAAATATGCTTGATGAAACTTTAAAACAGTGAAATAGAATTTGTTACCCCAGCTGGGTCCAGATGACATTCAGTGCCAAATGGTAAAATTGGTTTGCATGGGTGCACTATATTTAGCTTAGATGCATATCTTATGATTTTTCAAAAAGGGTGGCCTTGTCTCGTGTATGTGTGTGTGTGCACATGTGAGAGAGATAGAGAGAAAGAGAGAGAGTTTTCTATCAAGTCCCTCTGGCTTGCTATATTTTGACTTTTAATCCCTAGGCAGCATTCCTACATCTTTCCTAAGGATAGGAAAATATGAAATCCAAGGCAGTGTGCTTTGAATGTCAGAATAAGCATGTAGCAGTAGGAGAGTAACACGAGAAAAAAAAAAAAACACCTCTTTTTAAAATATCAAGAAGGTTAAGTGAAAAATATTACAGTTTGACATCAACTAACCCTACATCTCTACAAAATGACTGGATAAGTTTTGCTTGTAATGTGTTCTCACTAAACTTCGCAACACAAATAAATGAAACAAGCTTTATGTTGTCATTCTTGAACAACTCTAGTTGAAGAGAGCACCTGTTTAAAAATATTCTGGGTGATAAATCACAGAAGGTTGCATTAATCAAGGCAGCCTACAGCTGATAAGTGCAATTATGGGTCTGTCACCCTAGGGAAATACCTTGATCAAGACTCCTCAAAACCCACCATAAAAACCCCTGCGAAGCTGAAATTCTTGCCCAAAGACTGCTGTACCTAATTTAGGGACTTAGCACCTCTTATCCTTAGGGTATCAGAGGCCTTCTGGCAGGGCCTTATCCAATATCCGCACTAATGAAACCTTGCTCTGGTGAGATCTGTTAATAGTGCAATGATGGAGTACCTCTACTTCCAAATGGCAGCAGTCTTCACATATCAGAACTGAAAAAAAAAAAACAAAACCAAAACAAAACCGAATCCTAAAATCCTTCCCTATTCCCAGATATTATAGGAATTTTACATGAATGAATGGAAACTTGCTGTATCTCACAAATCAGAGAGATGCCTTCCTTGACTTTTAAAAAATGTTATGAAAGAGGATTTTTTAGGCCATATCATAATTTTTAAAAACAATCGACTTTTGTATTTAAGATCAAAATGTGAAGAATTGGGCGGGCCATGGTGGCTCAGCAGGCAGAGTTCTCACCTGCCATGCTGGAGACTCGGGTTCGATTCCCAGTACCTGCCTGTGTGAAAAAAAAAGGTGAAGAATTAAGCAATCACTGTTGAATATTACTTTTAAATTAGGCAATCTTACTGATAATCGATATGCCATGAGCTATGATGTGATTACAAAAATAATCTTATTTTCCCTATATTGACAAAAACAAGGAAATCTATTTAGACACTAACATACTCAAGACCTAAATTCTGATATTAATAATATAATTTGATTTCAAGGGCTATGTCAGGCCCCTTCCTGCAAAGTTTACTCTGCACATTATATTCTATGCTCATTGTATTCATCCCTTTTTATGAAACCATTTATTACTAACTACTTCTCCCATGTTTTTGTCTCGCCATCCTAGATTGCACCCAGGTAATGTTACTCGGTATTGTTGATTAACACTTTGTGTGTGTATATAATCTTATTCTATTACCCCATAGCTGATAAGTCCCGATGGGACTGGAGTTATCACACACTTTCGTTTTCTCATAGTTTTCTTCTTGTCTTACACTGAACATTTATTTGATAAGTGACAAGGACTTCAGGAACATTGATGCCACACATGCTTGTTTTCAATGATATGGGATCCTAAAGGAAAGGGATGAAGGTTCCAGGAGATCCCAGTGTATATGTGAATTTGTTAGATGACAAAAGTTAAAATTCCAATTCAGTAGAAAATAATGGTTAATTTAATAAATGATGCTAGTAGCAACTTGTTATTGATGTAGAAAAAAATAAAATGTGTTCCCTATTGGGTATTATTTTTAAAATTCTAGAATAAAGGTGTAAATGTAAAAAGTAAGACAACAATCTTAGAAGAGCATCTAGGTAAAAATATGAACAATATTGGGGGAGTTGAAACTTTTTTTAACCAAGGAAGAAGACACAGCAATTAAAAAAAAGATAGACATACAGACTAATATTTAAAATTTCTGCCTGATCCCCCCCCAAGAAAAGTTAATAGACAAATGATAAACTTAAAAAAGCAACATCTCTTTATTGAACAGATGACTACCATTTGCAACATAAAAATGAACTTAGAGAGCAAGAAAATAGCTCCTTAGAAAAGTGAGCAAAGGCTAAATCCATGCAGCCAAAAAAACTTATGAAAAGACGTCCAAATACAAGGGGCATGCCAGTTAACATAACAGTGAGCTACCACTTTATTCCCATCGACACGTGAACAACTGCAGCCAGAGATGTAGCAAAGTAGGGACTCTCATATGTTACAGCTGATAATGGGAATTTTTACAAACCTATGAAAAACAATCTGACGATACCTATTACCATAGTAATACTACATATACTCCATCTCTCTCATAGAAATAAATACACTAGCATTTAACGATATATGTAAACTTGGAAGTTTGCTATTTCACTAGTAAATATTACAGAATCAATAAATATAATGTATCAGAGAGTATACTGATTAACTGGAGGGATTTGCACTAGATATTGGTGAGTGAGAAAAGCAGGATGGAGAAAGAAGTCATGATGTGAACTAGGTTTTGTAAAACAAGGATATACCTTCCTATAACTGTAGATGTTATATGTAAAGGTAGATACAGGCATTTATGCATGTGTATATGTCCATGCAATTATATGAGCATGGAAAAATATAAAGAGATATGTTAACATGGGACAGCATTCCCTTGGGATATGAGAAGAAGGAAAAGAGGGAGACAGGAGTGTCAAACAAAAGGAAAAAAGCATCATACCCCAAAATCCAACAAGTATGTGTAAGAATTCAATTTATATAATTATGGAAAATTATATTCTATACATGAGAATATGTATATAATTTTATAAAATATTACCAGTGGTTTCATTAACTGGTCACCTCATTCTTCTCCTGTATAGAAATAATGAAAGTTAAGAGAGCAGCATAACAATTTTGATTTTTAAATGTATAAATGTATAATGTGTTAAATGCAATATATAATTGCATAATATGTAAATAACATATATAAATAGAACTGGAACCCCTGGTTGTAGCATGCTATGTAATTAAAGATGTATTTTCAATGTTTAATTAAATTACATCTATGGGAATGTACTAGGCTTCAAGACCCAGCATAGTCATTAATTAGCTGTTTGACCTCAGACAAGTTGCTTAATGCTTCTTGCCCTCAGTTTATTCATCTATAAAATGGGGAGAAGGAAATCCATCTGGGATGAATGTGCTAGAGACAGAATTACAGAATGTGTGAGAGCAAGCTTCTCAAGGTGCTTGGCACATTACAGAACTCAATCGATTACACACAAAAAAAATCAACATCAACTTGAGATTTGAGTAGGTTGGGGCCCAGAAAAATCATGTGGCACTGAATTTATTGGATATTTTTATGTGGAAGCCATTTGAAAAATGATTATGCACAATTAGTTGCCTTCACTCCCTGTAATACCAAGGTGCAATAAATAATCCTGGAATTGTCTGCATGAGATTCCAGTTTTGCACAGTGGGGTCTCTCCTTGCCTCGGCTGACTTGCCCAGCCTGTTGCGAGTTGTTTTTATGTATCATACGGTGGATCGTGCTTTCCAACATAACAAGTTGTGCTCTACAAAGAAGAATTTATGAAGTCCTGTGGTTTTCATTTCATGAAAAGTGGATGTAATTTTTTTGTATCATTCAGCTAAGATTACAGGTGCTTTTCCCTAATAGAATTTTCTTCTTATGTATTGGCCTCATTTTTTTAAAAAATAGGTTTACTTTTACACTAAGCTCATCCAAACTGGAGGTCTGGCTAGGAAGGAGCCAGATAAGTAAGATAGCACTGAATTTAGTGGGTATTTTTAATATTCAAAGTTCTATGGAACACGATTATGCACAATTTGCTTTTGAAAGAAGCAATCATATTGAATTAAATTGTGAACTATAAAAACTGGGGACATTTTAAAATATCGTTATGGGGTGGCTGCCGTGGCTCAGCAGGCAGAGCTCCGGCCTGCCGTGCTGGAGGTCTGGAGTTCGATCCCTGGTGCCTCCTGCCCATATGCAAATTAAAAAATATATATATATATATATCGTTATGGAGTTTAACTTCTCTGAGCACTGGAAATTGATTACAATTTTAATATATTCTAATACTGTCAAGAAACCTTTCTGATGTTGTTTTTCCACTTACAAAATGAGATCCCTTGTGAATCCTTTAGAGAAACTTTAATAGTAATCTGGAAGCATCTTTTACAAATCAATCCTTTGTAAATCATCAGATAGTCCAGTATCTTTCATTTTCCACATCCAATAAGATTTTTCCTCCTCTGTTAGAGCTCCTGATCTAGAAAAACTCCTTCTCTGTATTTTTTCTAATAATCTACTTACTTTCAAGAATTTTTAAATATCTCCTATATAGCAGCCCTTAGTGAACCACGTACTTTATAAGGTGAAATTTGTAACAATTCTTTTTTTAATCAAAACTAACTCTGGTGAGTCATGAGATCAACCTTTAGTTATTTTTCTCTGGTCATTATTCCATTTTTGATTAAAAAAAATTTGTGCTTTAATTTGTTTGTACTATGTGGATAGGACAGGCTGATTAGCTTCAGATTGCTAATTTAGGCCAAGATTGCATGGCTTGCTGTAGACAAAAAAGTCCTCATTTATTCTAATACCACATATGCGTCTTTCTTTCTGAATGTCAAGCTCCCTGAGAGATGTTTCATGTCTTCTAAATGACTCCTAGTTTGGCTTTTAAAAAGTAGTTCTAAAATTCAACTTTAAGAATAGGATTCAGGCATTGTTCTATCATTTTCCATTTGTATGAAATTCTTTATATGATGTTCAACTTACAAAACAACTTATACCTTGTTATAAATTGTGAAACAATATACTGCAAAGATGTGATTTTAAAATGCCAATTATCACAAACCGTTTTCATTCCCATTTTCATAATATAACCATTTTTAGTTTTCTATTTGCTCACACAAATGTATCTTAGCAGATAAATGCTAAAAAATGTAGCTTTTTTGTTGATTGATTGGTTGGTTGCTTTATTTTCAGAATAGCTGCATAATATACATGTTTCCCTGCAACTTGCTTTTTCTTTTTGTTCATTGAATACATCATAGAGAGACTAACATATCACAAGATAGTCATCAATATTTTTTTCTAATTTTACACACACACAAAACATGATTTTACAGAAATGGGAACACATATAATAAAAGTTTTTAGAATGACTTTTTTCTTTTTTTGTTTAGATGTCTGCCCCTTAATATGGCAATTAATCTAACATATCCTTCTTACCTGACCTTTAACAATTTTCTGCCTCTTTCTTGGGATCCCACTTTTGGAGAATGATGAGTGAAAGGTATACCTATATTTGAAAAACCATGCCAAAAATTCCTCATTGCTTTAACAATACCTCATTGCATGACTTCCTAATTAATACTAAATGTCAGCTAATGATCAATACAAACCAAGAAATAAAAACATCTCCCCCAGATTTTAATATGACCAGCCTGTTAGTCTCCAGATTTTACAGATGTTTGATGGAAATTGCAGTAGTGAATCTGAAAGCTATTAAGGTAACAAGAAAGTGTGATAGATTGCATCCCCATATACTTCTCAAGCTCCTTGACGTGGAAGCCATGGGGTATGATTTTTCCCTGAGGAATGTCACGCTTGTGAATTATACATAAGGTCAGTTCAGATCAGTGAAAGGTTACCCTATGGGAATACCAATCTTAAGGCAATGGTTTACTTCACAAAATGTTTATATTTTCTTTTGGTATTATACGTAGTCTTGTTTTCTCAAGCCTCGCGCTCTGTCGTCACGTGTGCTAATGTTAACACCTGTGATTGCAGTGGATGTAGTGATGTGTTGCTCAGAAGTCCCTTTCAGAGTGAAGGATTTACCACCTTGATCCCTAAGAGGGCCACCAGCAGTCCGTCCCCTCTAGGAATCGTCTCAGCTGAAGAGAACTGTCCGCGGTCACAAGCCTTATGGGTTCAAAGGCCCTCACTCCGGACAGCTCTGAAGAGCCTTCTGGTCTTTAGGACTCCCAACAGGGTCAGCTAAAATGTCCAGTGAGACTACATCACACCTCAATTCTCCTACTGCCCAATCCCGAAAATAGTCATATATACAGATAAAGTCATCTTCTCCCCTAAGCTGCCTCCTTCTTGATCTTTTCACTTTTTTTAAAAAAGAGAAACATCATTCATCCAGGCTTAAAATCTCTTAATCATTGTTGTAGTTAGTTTCAGGTGGCAACTTGGCCAGGTGAAGGTGCCTAGTTCTACTGCTGTGGACATGAGCCAATGTCATGTGAACCTCATCTGTCGCTGATTACATCTGCAGTCGGCTAGGAGGCATGCCGGCTGCAATGAATGCGTTTGATTTAATTGGCTGGTGCTTAAATGAGAGAACTCCATGTGGCACAGTCAAAGCAGCTCAGCATACCTCATCTCAGCACTTGCAGCTCAGCCCAGGCCTTTGGAGATGCAGAAAGAAGTCACCCGGGGAAAGTTGCTGGAACCCAGAGGCCTGGAGAGAAGGCCAGCAGAGATCACTCTGAGCCTTCCCACATAAGAAAGAACCTCAGTTGAAAGTTAGCTGCCTTTCCTCTGAAGAACTATATGTTTTTAACTAAACAAATCCCCTTTTATTAAAAACCAGTCCATCTCTGGTGTGTTGCATTCTGGCAGCTTTGGCAGACTAGAACAATCATCTTCAAGATTTTCCTTTCCTTCACTTAGTATGCCTGTCGGTTAATGTGCTTTTTAGTCCTTCACAATGTCTTGTGTTTATAATGCCTTTCTTTCTCCCCTGTTCACATTTTTATTGCTATACCTAAGCAATTTAACTACTTTCCCTATCTTTGGCTCTGTCCTTCCCATCTGTCTTGCACTCCACAATCAAGTATTCTTCCTAAGCAAATTTCTAATTAGATAATAAAATGTACATGATCAAAACCATCAAACATTTTAAGTGGCCATTAGTGCTGTTTACCAATATTTCCAGTTCCCCTGCCTCTGGGCACATGGTAGGACGACTCTTCCCCTACTTCCTTAAAGTTAGACATGAACATGTAACCTGCTTTGCCCAATGAAATGTGGGTGGAATAGATGTACTTCTAAGTGAAAGCTTTTAATAGCCTATGCTTGAGGGCCCACCTCCCATTCCTCATGCATGATGACTGCTGAGACCCTGTCAACTTGAATCTCTGGATGAAAACAACATGAAACAGAGCCCTCACCAACCCAAGAGGGACATTGTTCTAGTTTGCTAGCTGCTGGAGTGCAACACACCAGAGAAGGATTGGCTTTTAATAAAAGGGGATTTGTTTCATTAGTTCTTCAGAGGAAAGGCAGCTAACTTTCCACTGAGGTTCTTTCTTACGTGGGAAGGCACAGGATGGTCTCTGCTGGCCTTCTCTCCAGGCCCCTGGGTTCCAACAACTTTCCCTGCGTGATTTCTTTCTGTATCCCCAAAGGCCTGGGCTGAGCTGTGAGTGCTGAGATGAGGTATGCTGAGCTGCTTGGGCTGTGCTACGTTGTGTTCCCTCATTTAGGCACCATCCAATTAAATCAAACATCATTCATTGCAGCAGGCATGCCTCCCAGCCGACTGTAGATGTAATCAACAACAGATGAGGGTCACGTACCATTGGCTCATGTCCACAGCAACAGAACTAGGTGCCTTCACCTGGCCAAGTTGACAACTGAATCTAACTACCACAGACATATACAGGAACCAGAGAAAAACTTTTTATTTTGTTTTAAGCCACTGAGATTTGTTTTAAGCCTCAGTATAATATCTTGTATTAGTTTGTTAATGCTGCTGGAAATGTAACATACCAGAAATAGACTGGCTTTTATAAAGGAAGTTTATTAAGTTACAAGTTTACAGTTCTAGGCAATAGAAATGTTCAAACTAAGGCATCCAGAGAAAGATACCTTGACTCAAGAAAGGCTGATTTCTGTCACATGGGACGGCACATGGCTGGCATCTGCTGGCCCTTGTTTCTGGTTCCATTGCTTCTGCCTTCTGATGCCAGTGGTTTCCTCTCTAAGCATGTGTGGGCTTTTGCTTAGCTACTCTGGGACACAACTCTGGGTTCTGGCTTGCTTAGCATCTTACAGGAAGGTACACAGCACCACCATTTGCTGGGCTCTACATCTCCAAATGTCTGTGTCTAGGTGTCTGCTCTCTCTGTCATCACTCTCAGCATCTCCAAACGCCTGTGTCTCTTTCAATTCTGAGGCAACCATTCTCCAAGCATCTGAGCTTCCTCCAAAATCTTTCCCCTTTTAAAGGATTCCAGTTAACTAATCAAAATCCACCTTGAATGGGCAATCACATCTCCATTTAATCAAAAGCCCACACCCACAACTGGGTGTGTTTCATCTCCATGGAAACAATCCAGTCAAAGCTTCCACCCCACAATGTTGAATCAAGATTAAAAGAAACATGGCTGCCCCCGCAAGTCTGGATCATGAAAAAGTACGTGGCTTTTCTGGAGTACCTATGCGCTTCAAAACAGCACATATCCTGTGTGATATGGGTTCCTAATTGAAAACTAGGAAAACGTGGAATCTCTTGAGCTTTTCATTCAAATTCTCCTCTTCCTGGCCCTTACCCAACTTTCCCATCTCATTCCACTCTTTCCTTAAGTGAATTCCCAGCTCTAGCTCATCTGATCTTGTTTTTTCTCTTCTATAATTTATTCTAGAGTTATGTTGATTTCCCACCCCATTTTCCTTTCCCATTCAGATTATTTCTGCCTTTAAGGAAGAGTAATGCCACCTTCTCTATGAAAGTTTGTAACACCACTGCAGGGACCAGAGATATGGAACTCATGTGGCCTTTTGCAATCATTTGATGTCGTGCAAACTAACCATGCAATTGTCTTCAAGTGGAGGATAGAACTTCATAATTCTCTCTGCCTCCCCTCCCCCAAAAGCAATAATACTATTTTCTGAAATAGGATTTCAGAATTGTCTGACTCTTTTTTTACATTTTCCTAGGAAATTATGTCCACATTCTTCCATCTGAAAGTATCTCACTGGAGAATTGAACACTATATAAACCCATTATCTCAATAATATGGGTTCAATGACATAATTACTATGCTATTTGTAATACAACTTTAGTATTTACAGAGAAAGCGCAGGTACTGTATATTTAAGATTATTGTGGCTCTTAATATGGCAGAGCACCTACATCTTTATTAATAACTTACATTGGGCAGTGTGCTGGTTTGAAAGGATTTATGTACCCTAGAAAAGCCATGCTTTAATCCTACTCAATCTTATGGGAGCAACCGTTTCTTCTAATCCCTATTCAGTACTATAGGTTGGAAACTTGATTAGGTTATCTCCACGGAGATGTGACTCATCGAACTGTGGGTATTAAACTTGATGAGACGGAGATGCGACTCCACTCATTCCATGTGGATCTTGATTAGTCTACTGGAATCCTTAAAAAGAAGAAGCATTTTGGAGAAAGCTTGAGAATGAGGAGAATGAGGAGGGGAGCAGAAACATGAGAACGACAGAATCCACCAGCCAGTGATGTTTGGAGATGAAGGAGAACGCCCCTGGGGAAGCTTCGTGTAGCAAGAGGCCTGGAGAGGAGGCTAGAAGATGCCGCCATGTTCACCATGTGTCTTTCCAGGTGAGAGAGAGACCCTGAAGCTCATCGGCCTTCTTGAACCAAGGTATCTTTCCCTGGGTGCTTAGATCGAACATTTGTATAGATTTGTTTTAATTTGGACATTTCCACGGCCTGAGAACTATAAGCTAGCAACTTATTAAATTCCTCTTTCTAAAACCTGTTCCATTTCTGGTGTATTGCATTCTGGCAGCTAACAAACTAGAACAGGCAGCAATTATATTTATTGAGAGTAACATTTTATTCTTATTTAACTTTCATTTCTATGAAAAGATTTTTCTTATCTTAGGTATAAAAAAATTTTGTACCTAAACTGCTTAGGCAGTAATATTAATTTTTATTTCCTATGCCTTGGCAAAATCTCAGGTACTCTTACAGTATTTTACATTAAAAAAATGATCCTACATACATGTCTGATTTCAATCAACTTTAATTAAAACTATAAAGAAGCATCATGCACATGTTCTATTGAAAAAATACAAAATTTGTAAGATAATTTTAAGTCAGTATATAAATAATGCCCTTAAATACTGAAAAGACCTTTTGAATTAGTTTCGTTTTTATATTATATAGACATATATAGTCATAAACATAGACACTGATGTGGATGTACATATAGAGATAGCACAATTTTTTTGTGCTAAATACTTTCTTTGATATAAATGGAATAATCCTTATGGTCACTCATTTTAGTTGAAAACAATGAATTTAGAGTTTTTATTCATAAATATTAAAAATATTTCATTTTTAACTTTCTTTAAATGGCTAAAAGTGATTTATTTTAGAGTATTCATGTATTCATTTAACAAACATTTATTAAGTCCCAATTAAGTGCCAGACATTGTACACGTCACTATAGATGTAATGATGAATAAAACAGTCTTTGGCTTCAAATTGTTCAAAAACTGATGAGCTCATTAATGGCTATAGCTCTTGAATCCTTCGTCTCAATCATGGCATGATTTCTGGAGTACTTTCCAAGCTTAGAAAAATTTATGTAAAATAACTCCATGGAGAAGCAGAATTCTTTATTTTGCCCACTGTAGACAATTGTGGCATAATAGTATTTGACTTGGAATAAAAAAATTAAAATTTGTGTTCTGGCTTAGCTACTTCTTATTCTTCTACCTTTTGCAAACAAATTAAACTCTGAGTATTTTCCCTTACTAAAATCGATGGGATATTTATCTATCTCATAGGCTTTTTAGAAGATTAGAAGTTAGGAGCTATGAAAATAATATGACCATATTACCATTAAATTTCTGATAATCTCTATGTAACTGGCTTTTTCCTCTTATGAAATATCTGAGTCTTTGTGTGTCTGAAACATCTTTATTTGGTTCCTTACTCTTGAATGATGGGTTAGGGGAAGTACAGAGCTGTAGTTAAAAATTTAAGTCTCTCTCAGCACTTTCAAAAATATTATCCCATTATCTTCCATTATCCAGTGTTGCTTATACATGATTAATTCTCTTTCTTTGCTAAGTAATGCTTTTCTCCTTGAGGTTCTAGATTTTTACTGCAATGTGTCTATAGGTAGATGTTTTAACTTGCGTGGTACTCAGAGGGAATTTTTAGCTTGAGAACTCCTGCTTTGAATGGGAAATAATTCAAAACAATAATGTGAGATTTTGCTGCCATAGGTATTCCATCCAGAAGCACTGAATGTGGCAAAGGTGTGCTAGGTGACCAAAAGTGCAATTATATTCATTAGTGTTTTATTTTCACGATTCTCAAATTAAAAAAAATTCATGTGAGTGTAAATGAAGGCACTGTTATTAATCTGGATGACAGCCATAAATAGGGACACATAGGAACTATTTTTTATAAAGTACCCTAGAATGGGTTTCATTAAAGTTTGTATTTTGACACCCCCCAGTCACTTCAAGATTGCAGCCAATCAGAAAGTAGAAACAAAACTTAAGAAGGAAGAAACATTCAATTAAACAATGTGAATTTCTTTTTCTATGAATAGGAATTTAATATATGATTAAAGTGTCCCCACAAATCCATGCAGAAAATATGGACTATTTAGTAGTACATTAAAAGGAAAAAATAAAACTCAATCTCTCCTTAACCCTGTCTATGAAAGTGTAATGCAGGTAAATTAAAGATTGATATGAAATAGAAAACTATAAAGTGAATGAAATATAATGTAGGAAAATATCTGTGTGATCTGAGGATAGAAAGCAGTTCTTTAGCATTAACCTAAAGGTGAAAAATTGGTAACTTTGATCATGTCAGAATTAAAGGGCTTTTTGTTGTTGTCCACAAAAGAATATTAAGGAAAAAAATCTAGATTTTTAAAACAAAACAACAAGAAAAAATAACACATACCTAGGATTATCTCTAACAAAAGATATTAAGTGCTCTATTGCAAAATTATAAAGCTGTATTAAATGAGATTAAGCCAGATTTAAACAGGGAGATATACCATGATCCCAGTACATCTTAATATATTCAAAATATAAATTTGAATGTATAAATTTGAGGCAAATCATATTAAAGTCTAAATAGAGTGTTCTTGGAACCTTATAACACAATTATTAGATTTATATTGGAGATTATTGGCAAGAAATGAAAAGAATTCTGTGAAAGACTACATGGATGAAGGACTTGCTATTCCTGTTATTAAGACTATTATAAAGTTATGATAATTAAGAAAGTGTGATATTATTGCAGAGATAGGCAATTAGACTAATGGAATATAATTGAGAGCTCAGAAAAATACCCATATATGCATGGAATTTTGAAATATGAGAGGAGTACCATAGCCAAAAAATGGGAAAGAAGGGATTTCAGTAAATGGAGCTAGGAAAATAGTTTTCACATGGAAAAAATATAAAATAAAAATGGAATTCCACCTCTCATCATATAAAATAATCAACTCCATACATTAAAACCTTAATAGAAAAATAGAGATGATTTCTTCTAAACCTTAAAGCAGGAAGAGATTTTTAGAACAGAACAGAGAAAGCATTAGTAAATATGATGCTTGGTCATAAAAAAAAAAAAAAACCTTGAAGAAATGTAAGTTCAAACTAGGAAAATGAATTCAGAATACTAACAACAGTAAAAAAAAAATGGCATAAAATACATAAAGAATTATTATGCCAATAAGAACACAGACAATCCAATAAAACATGGGCAAGAAACATTTTACCAAGCAGAAAATACTTGTGACTAATAATCCTACTCAAAACAATTTATAAATTCAACACAATCCCAATCAAAATTCCAACAATGTTTTTGCATAAAAGGAAAAGCCAAAGCCATTTTGAAAGAGAAGAATGAATTTGGAGAATTCACAACTCCCAATCTTACAACAGCATGGTACTGGCAAAAGGACAGACATATAACCCAATGAAATTGAATTCAGAGCTCAGAAACCCACCTCTACATTTCTGGCCAACTGATTTTTGACAAAGAGCCTAATACCACTCCATTGGGAAAGAATAGTCTCTTCAACAAATGATGCTGGAAAAATTGGACCTCTGTTTGAAAAAAAAAAACAAGGATTTCCTACCTCATTTCTTATACAAAAATCAGCTAAAAATGAATCAAAGACCTAAATATAAGATCCAAAACTAACAAACTCCTAGAAGAAAGCATAGGGAAGCGTCTTCAGGTCCTTGTATTAGGCAGGTACAAAGTAACAAATTCTTGGGTTAGAATTTTCACCCAAAGCACAAGCAACAAAAGAAAATATAGACAAATAGGACCTCATCGAAATTAAAAACTTTGGGGCCTTAAAGAACTTTATCATGAAACCTACAGAATGGAAGAAAATATTTGAAGAAATAGGAACACTCATTCATGACTGGTTGCAATGTAAAATGGTGCAGCTGCTGCTGAAGACAGTTTAAGAGCAATTCCTCAGAAAGCTAAGTATAGAACTACCATAGAACTTTATATCCCACTACTAGATATTTACCCAAAAGAATTGAAAGCAGGAATGCAAACAAATATACGCACATCAATGTTCATTGTGGCATTCTTCACAATTGCCAAAAGATGGAAGCAACCATCAACCCATGAATGGATAAATAAAATGTGGTATATACATACGATGAATATTATTCAGCCATAGAAAGGAAAGTTCTGATACAAGCAAACACCTAAATGAACCTTGAAGATAACAAATTGAGTGAAATAAGCCAGACACCAAAGGACAAAAATTATATGATCTCACTGATTTGAAATAATTAGAATAAGAAAACTCATAGTATCAGAATCTAAAATACAGACTTCACCAGGGACAGGTTGAGAATAAGGAATAAAAGTTAAGGCTTAAAATGTATAGACTTCCTATTTGGAATGGTGGAAGTGTTGTGGTAATGGATGATGACGGTGGTAGCACAACACTGTGAATGTAATTATCAGCACTGAAATATGTATCTGACTGTGATTAAAAGGGGGAAATGTTAGATTGTATATGTGGCAACAGAATAAAATTTTTTTTTAATCTATGGAGCTTCACTAAACAAATATTGAACCCTAAGTTAAAACATGGACTATAGTTAATAGTACAATTACAAAATTGTTCTACCATCAATTACAAATGTTCCACCTCCAACGCAAGGTGTTAATAATAGGGCGGTATATGGAAATCCTGTATTTTATGAATGATTGTCCCGTAAACTCACAACTTCTCTAATAAAGAAAAACATCATAAGTTAAGAATCATTGGTGATAAGAGAAATGCAAAGCAAGAATACAATAGGGTTCATATTTATAACCATTCAATTGGATAAAAGATACAAAGTCTGACAATCCCAAGTGTCAGAAAGGTTGTGGATTCACAATATATTATATGCTGTAGTTGAGAATGTAAATTGATACAATTACTTAGAAAATGGTTTGGCATTACTAAAGTGGAGCATCTACATACCCTATAATCAAAAAATTCCATGTCTTAATAAATAGCCAAGAGAAACTCCAACAATTGTACACATTTAACCAGAGATATGTTAAAGATTGTCCAAGGAAGCACTATCCACATAGCAATAGTGTAGAAAAGTTAGAAATTTCATAAACAAGAATAATCTGTAGTATATTCATACTCAATAGAATGATATATAGCTGTTCTAGTTTGCTAGCTGCCAGAATGCAATATACCAGAAACAGAATGGCTTTTAAACAAGGGAATTTAATAAGTTGCTAGTTTACAGTTCTAAGGCTGAGAAAATGTCCCAATTAAAACAAATCTATAGAAATGTCCAATCTAAGGCATCCAGGGAAAGATATCTTGGTTCAAGAAGGCCAATGAAGTTCAGGGTTTCTCTCTCAAGTGAGAAGGCACATGGTGAACACGGCATCATCTGCTAGCTTCTTCTCCTGGCTTCCTGTTTCATGAAGTCCCTGGGAGGCATTTTCCTTCTTTATCTCCAAAGTTTGCTTGGTTCAAGAAGGCTGACGATGTTCAACATTTCTCTCTCAGCTGGAAGGGCACATGGCGAACATGGCGGCATCTGTTGGCTTTCTCGTGGCTCTCCAAAAGGGCCTCTCTCCAAAATGTTTCCTCTTTTAAAGGATTCCAGTAAGCAACTCCACCTTCAATGGGTGGAGACACACCTCCATGGAAATCATCTAATCAAAAGTTACCACCCTCAATTGGGTGGGTCACATCTCCATGGGAACAATCAAAATGCTCCCACCCAGCAATACTGAATGAGGATTAAAGGGCATGGCTTTTCTGGGGTCCACCACAGATTCAAAGCAACACAATAGCCATCAAAATGAATGAAGTACAGTGACAAGATGAATTGTATCAACATAGTAATATAATATAACATATATAATATAAAATTTCATTTAAGTGAAAAAGTAATTCCCCAAAGAAAGATTACATACTACATAAACTTCTTTTATAAAGACAAAATAAATAAAAAATTTTTTGTATATGGTAATATATATGCTGTAAGATTAGATGCAGAGTATCTGGGTCATAGCTTTCATTTTGGGGTGATCAGTTTGCAGGTGCTTATTATGTTACCAAAAAGGAACAAATGGGTGAAAAAATAAGAAAGCAGGACAGGCTTAGACTGATTTATGAATCAAGGATAATGAGTTAATCCAATATTGTGTACTTAAGAAGGAAAAAATTTAAATAACCATAAAATCAATATCCCTTGAATATACAAGAAACAGAGAACATATATAATTTGTTACCTGTTTAAATTCACTTTCTTTTGACAGTGATTATGCAATTCCAATTTTTTTAAGAAAAATCAGATCTCAACATTTCATCCCAGTGTATAACAATAAATCCTTCACCTAATGTATCCCATTTTTGGGGGATCAGAAAATATCCCCTTTGTAATTGCATTTAACAAAATTAAACCATAAGTTTCAACATTTATGCTATCATAGAGTCTTCTAACAGCGAAAACCACCTGGGTGTCATGACCTTCACCTTACCAGCAACCCTGAGCTGCATGAAATTCCTGTGCTTTTCTCATTGGATTTCACTCTCAAGTCTGATTGACATGCTACGCTCCCTCCACTCCTTGCCTGACTAAGTCCTTTGTATCCTGTCATTTTCAACTTCCATTTCACCTGGGAAACCTTCCCCAACCTCCCCTCCACCTACCCTAGCCTGGGCTAAATCTTATCTCTGTGCTGCAATGTCTCTATATATCCTAGAATCTGGAAGGTTAACTATTTGTGCTTTTGCCCTTTAGACTGAGCTACTCAATGGTAAAAACAATTCATTTTGCATCTCCTTCATTTGTGTCCATATCAAATATCTACTTTTGCCTTCATGGATAAGTCCATTCCTTTATGTATAATGTATGAGCAAAGTAGAAGAAAGCACCCTTTGTCTCATACTTTTGGGCTACTATACTTTACAACTTTTACAAAAAGATTAGCAGTTAGGTATATTGGATATATGTTTAATAAGTTATTTATGCTTCAGCAGCTGACTGCCAAACCTACCTTAGTCAGAGACACACACACACACACTATAGCTATGGCTACTATTTTATCTGACAACAAGGCTACCCTTGTCACTGGAAAGGAGCTCATTTTCCAATCAGCCATAATTAACATCTAAAGAAGTGCTGCACTTGAAAGAAAACATTGCTTTATGGAGTTTATCTCAACCGATTGCACATGTGCAAATCTTCACATAGACACTTTCTGTCTCTATCAATGGGTAGGATTTTGCTTAATATTTCTAGAACCATGTTTTAGAATTGCTTCAAGATATGAGCATCAAAACACACCTCATTGTCATTTTAGCCTCTGTTCTAGTTTGCTAGCTGCTGGAATGCAAAGTGCCAGAAACAGAACGGCTTTTAAAAAGGGGAAGTTGCTAGTTTACAGTTCGAAGGCTGAGAAAATGTCCCAATTAAAACAAGTCCATAGAAATGTCCAATCAAAGTTATCCATCCAGGGAAAGACACCTTGGTTAAAGAAGGCCGATGAAGTCCAGGGTTTCTCTCTCATTCTGGAAAGGCACATGGCGGACACAGTCACAGTTTCTCTCTCAGCTGGAAGGGCACATGGCAAACACAGCATCATCTGCTAGCTTTCTCTCCTGGCTTCCAGTTTCGTGAAGCTTCCTGGGAGACATTTTCCTTCTTCATCTTCAAAGCTCCCTGGCTGGTGGACGCTGCTTCTCATGGCTATGTTGTTCTGCTCTGCTCTCTCTGAATCTCTCATTTTCCAAACTGTTTCCTCTTTTATAGAACTTCAGAAATTTATCAAGACCCACCCAAATGGGTGGAGACATGTCATCACCTAATCCAGTTTAACAACGACTCTTGATTAAATCACACCTCCAGGGAGATGATCTGATTACAGTTTCAAACATAAAGTATTGAATAGGGATTATTCTGCCTTTGTGAAATGGGATTTAGATTAAACCATGGCTTTTCTAGGGGACATACATCCTTTCAAACCAGCACAGCCTCTAATCTTAATCTGTTAAACACAACTGGAACTCCTACAGAGAGAAGCTTTTCCAGAAGGAATGATTTGGAGAAGGCTCATCTCTCTGCCACATTGGAACTAAATATGATGGCAGTATAAGACACCTAGTGAATCTAGAACATTCTAAAAAATTCTCGACCCAGCTTCTTCCTACAAACTCAAGTTGTAATTCAATCTCTGCTGATATATATACCTTGGGAAGACAATGTGGTGTTGTGGGAAGGGGATGGGATTTGAATTGACATAGAAGAGGGTTTAAATCCTAACTTCAGCCTGTCACATTAGCAAGTTACTCAAAGTTTAAGAGCCTCAGTTTTCCTATCTGTGAAAAGGAGATAATGTTGTCTGCTAAAGATTATCCTGAGGCCACAGATACTGGGTGACATACAGTATGTTCTCAACAATCAGCTGCCATTATTATTAGACCTAAATCTTTGTATTTCTTTTCCCTCTCATTTTCTCATTGAATGGGCTTTAGTTTTAGAGATGTATGTAAATCTCATTTCCCAGGGAGAATTTCTGAGAATTAATGAAGCTCTTTTAAATCATCTCTCTCAAGCAATGAAAACAGCCTTTGTATGAAATGGGTGTTTTTAAATTTTTTTTTTTTTATTTTCTCTGAGTAGCAGTGGAGATTTATAACTGTTCTAATTGTAAGTAGTCTGCTCTGTTTGGACGAAAAGTTACACAATCGGTAAAAACAAGGTGATTTGGGGTAAAGTTCTACAGTTCCTTGGATTTAAATTTGTTGTTAAGTGAAAGAAAACCTGTCCATTTTATTCAAAATTGAGCTGATCAAAACACTGAACACAGGGAACAATTGTAGATTTAATCTACATTGTGCGTGTGCTTTGCTCTAGACATGCATCTTCATTTCTGAAGCTAAAAGTGAAACTTCTGTTCTGTGCTCACTGTGCACATGATAAAGCCAGAAACTGGCTTAGGGGTGGCCTGTTGCCTCAACCCAGGCCAGGAGAGATGCTTGTTTCTTTATGCAGATCTTTAACTCTTTCCCCGAGGCTAGAATTTCCAACCCAAACTGAATCTTTAGGTTTTGTTTAGCTCCTATCTAATCACATTAAATATGTAGGTGTTATTTTTTTTTTTAACTCTCTTTCTGATTCTGAATGAGGATTTAGTTAAATGCCTGTTTAAGAATTGATGAGTAATTTAAAGGATTTAGGAGAACATTCTGTGCTATTATATGCAAATACATGCCATGGCTGGCTCCCTATGTCATTAACCTGGCAGTCATTTCATGCATGACTCCCCATCTTATTAAGCTAGCAGTATGGAATATTTGATTTACTAAACTGGTATGAACTACTTAGTGTGCTAATATAGGAATATAACTTTTAAATTTCTTTGGAATAACTATCTTCGAAACAGATTCTTGAAGACGATAACATTATTTTGACAGCTGTGCTCAGTTTCTAAAAGTCTATTTTAGGACGCTTCTTATGACTGGTGGAAATGTACCTGTGTGATTTGAATGAACTGCACAATAATTGAAAATGAAAACGATCATAGCAATAAGAGCTCTTAGAATTCTAAAGCAAGTCATTTGACAACACAGGTAAATAAATATGGTAGACGTGTTTGCGCAATAAGACAAGATGTGTAACAGCCTATGGTTGCCTGAGAATCTGCTAGTAGGCTCCTAGTTACCATGTTTTAAAAACTCTTTTTATAGCCAAGGCCCCCCTGGCTTTCCTGGCTTTCGTTGCCATAGCAGCATTCATTGGCCATGGGATTTACAGGATAAAAAAAAAAAAAAAGATGGGGGAGGGGGTTTGCATATTTGTAAAGTTGGTGCAATGCCAAATGTAGCAGGGATTATAAATGCAGGATGCTGGATTCTCCCTTCAGTGTCCATTTCAGCTGGTGCCTAATGTCACCCACATAATCACAAACCACTCCATCATCATTCAGACCAGCTGCATGAAATGAGACAAAGGGAAATTTAGCAGCAATGGAAGGAATGGTAATTTAAAAGGTTTTTAAATGATGTTTTCCATGTTCCTCAATCAACAATATTTTAAAGCCTTTAATTTTTTTTTCCACAATAGGATTTCCTTGTTGTTGCTGGTGTGACTGACGACATCAGTACCAAGTGGGCCAAAAAATGTCAGCCTAGAAAGCAGGTCATATAGATAAATCAGAAAGGAGGGGAAAGGAAACATTTAGAGTCATCTTCATGTCTGCTAGATATTTAGCATTGAAAATGCATGGGCAAATTTGCCTTCACAGTTGACTAAGGTGTAATTTTGAACAATAAATGTACAATGTTTATCAGATATGCCTTTCAATAAATGCTTTCAGGTTTGTGAATATTATGTCCATCGTTTCTTTAGTCCTGACATGTATCTCATAGTTTACAAGGGGAAAAAAAAATGTGCATGGAGGAAGAAAGCCAACAGAATGATCCAGGGAAGCTGGTGAACTGTGACTTGTGTAGGGCTCATTGGAACCATGAATATGTAAGGGGGGCTGGCCAGGCCAGGAGGAGGGGTGGGGAGGGACTGTTAGGTGGGGAATTTGTCCAAGAGAGAGGGAATATGCAATGTGTTTGCTTGCAGCAATCCCAGAATCTTGGCAAGTATACTAGGATATACAAATGGATGAAGCAATCTGTTAATCCTGGAATAGTTTATTGGTAGATGGCTGGAAATAGAGAAATTTGCTATGATAAAGAGGGTTAATGCTTGGTTGAGTCTTTTCTTGTTTCAAAAATTTCTTCTTTATGAACTCTTCATTCCAAATGGTAAATGTAAAGAGAGCCTGCAGATAAGTATAGACAATTAGATGAATGGAACAGAATAGAGATTCTAGACATTGACTGGAAATTATGTAGGGAATTGGTAAACCATGGAGGTGGCATTACTAATCAATTGTTTAATCATCAATTGAGGGACAATTTGTTTATCTGTATTGAAAAATATTAAAGGAATATCCGTCTGTCCCACCAAATTGAAAAACAGAAAACATAGAGTTGATTAATTACAAAAGTTTGAGTAAAATACCTTAAAACTCTTAAGAAAAATATGGTAGATTATCCTTATGAGTTTGAGGTAAAAGTTTCTTAAGCTATAAAAGTACAAATTTTAGAGAGAAATAACAATTGGTTTAACAGAAGACAACATAAAACAGAAAAAAGAAAGTTAAAATCTAGAAGAAATTTTCAATATAATAGCTGAAAAAGGATTTTTTTCCAGAGTAGCAATGCCTTTAAATTACTAAGAAAAAGATTAAAAAATTAATTGTCAAAAATATGTAAACAATATGAACAGGTCATTCACAAAAGAACATTGAACTGCCAAAAAGACATATCAAGATGCTCAGCCTCATTAGCAGGGAAATGCAAAATAAAACAAAAATGGTAAACCATTTTACAAATGCCAGATTGGCAAAAATTTAGCCTGACAATGCCAAATATTGATATATATTGGGGGAAATGGAAACTTACACACTGCTGGTGGAAGTTTAAATTTGTGTAAGTGATTTGGAAAACAGTTTGGCATTTGGTAAGGATTAAAATGCGCCTCTTATATGAGCAAGCAATTCTGTTTCTTGGTGTACATATGTGCAGGCAAAAGATTACAGCATTTATTTAGTTGGAAACATATTTATCATAACATATTCATAGTCTAGGACACTGCATATCTATTACAGTGAATGAATTGGATATACATTAACTTGAATAAATGAAAAAGAAAAAGACTGAGTGGGAACCTAAGTTTCAGTATCAGAAAAAACACCATTTATGTTAAGATAAATATGCTATTATGTTAATATAAAACAAGCTATTTATGAAAAAATATTTTTAAATGACAAAAAAAGCTATTTATGGGTATATGATATATAATGAAATATGGATAGGAAGACTACACTCCTGACAAAGGAAAACTGGACGTGGAATTAAGACTGGATGAAAATAACCCATCAACTGAAAATGCAATGATTTATTTCTTTAACAAAAAGATCTGTTACAGAGAGCAAGACAACCAGATATTGAGCGCCTGATGATGGAAAAACACACACCATCTCTGAAGTAGTGTTGCCAAAAAAAAAAGCACCAGATCTGAATCTGATTAAGCCTTCCCATACAACAAAGCAAATTTATAGGAAATACAGAGGACAGAGAAACACTTTAAATCTCACCACAGGAGTGTAATCAGCAAAATCCAGACTGTATGAAACTTTATAGGCAAATCACCCGCTTTCTTCAACAAATGAAATTGTAAGACAAAGAGAGAGAGAAGCAGAAGAAAATTTAAAAGAGGCTTAAAAGCTTTATCAACATTGTCAATGTTATGGCCTTATTTGGATCCTGATGCAAGCAAGTTAAAACAATTTCATTTATGAGACGCTTGAAATTTTAAGGACTGACAAAATGTTTGATGTTATATTAGGGGTGATGTTGGTTATGTGATCTATTTAGGGCTATATATTAAACAATTAAAGAAAACAATGGAGAAGCAAGCAGCCTAGTCCGAATTCTTATTTTACTAGATATTAAGAGCAGAGAACAATCAGCTCTGAAACCATCACAAGAGTAGTCAGAAAAAACTTCATTCATTCATTTATTCACTCAATAAATATATAGGGGAGATGTCATACATAATATTACTTTTTATGCATCAGAGATAAGTCAGTGAACTAAATAAACAAATAATCCTGCCTTTATGGAGCTTATCTCTGAGGAAAGACAGTAAATAGATAAACAAGTAAATAAATATATCAGATGGTGATAAGTTCTAGATAGAAAAATAAAGCCAGGAAGGAGACAGGGATGGGAGAGTTATTATGTTCTATTGTGTCAGGGAAGCCTCATTAATAAGATGCTATTGAAATGAAAAGATCTGAAGGAAGGAGAGGGCTGGAGGGTGGGGCGTTCCAGGCAGAGGGAATAAGTATGGATTTGTAGGAACATAGCTGGAGTGACCCAGAAAGAGTGAGGAAACCAAATACGGCTGGAGTGCAGTGAACGGTATGAAGAAGAGTCAGAAACAGGGAAACAGATCAGCCTTGTGGAGCCGTGGAGCCAAAGTAAAAACTTTGCATTTTACACTGAATGAGATGAGGATCAAGTGGAGATTTTCAATGGACGTGTAAACACTTCAACTCAAATTTATGAGGATTACGCCGCTGCTGTGTTGAAATTAGACCTTAAAGCAAGAGCATTAACAGGAAAACCAGTCAGCAGTCAGTATATTTTCAATCTGATTGCCCATTGCCCTTCAATCCCAATGATCATGAAACTGAAATTCAGATTTTTTTCCCAAATCTCCAACTCCTGCAGTCTTTCCCATTTATTTTATTTATGCCTGCCCTCAATTTTTCTTTCAAACCCACATGAACTCTTTCAGATGTGAAGCTCTCGAAATTGTATTCAGAAAGCAAGAAGTTCTTGCCACTTTCACTTTCCCCTACCTTCTTCCAAACCACTGTCTCTGGCTTGCGGCACAGCCTCCTAACTCTTCTGGCTCCTACACCTAGCCTAACACACTGAAACTTTTCTGCTCCTATCACTCCTTGGAAACACAGCCATGGAACTGCTGACTAGAGGAGAATAAGAGTGAGTGCTGCCCTGGGAGTGAAGTGAGGAAAACACTCCAAGAAGTGTGGAGTGATCAACCATGTCATCTGCTGCTAAAGGGTCCATTAAATGAGTGTCAAGTATTGCTCATTAGAGGAAGCAATATGGACATCAATATGACCTTGATAAAAGGTGTGTTGGAGTTGTAGGAGTAAAAGCTCCCGAGGGGCATGGCTTCAAGGAATAATGAGAGTAGAGGAATTGGTGATGAAGAGGATGGACTTTTATTTTAAAAGAGAGATATGGGGAAGAGCTAGAACTTCAATAGGGTTTCTTAAAGCAGTTCAGATAGGAAGGAGGGTGGGGATATGTAATTATATCAGAACCACTATTCTTAAATGCTATGAACTTTTTTTTTTAAGGGAATGTTAGGAAATAAGAAGGAAGAGATGGGGGATGGATTCTTAAATTTTCAATTCCAGACTGATTAATTCATACTTTTTTAATAACTTAGTGTTATTACATATTCAAGAGCAGGGAAATTATACGAGGAAAGCATACTTTCCAGTTAGTCTTTCAGAAACATGTTTCGTCAACACTTGATAAGCACATAATTCTGAAGACTTCTTTGCTAAACCTAAGCAAATAATTTGACCACCATTTCATTAAGTGTCAAGTATTGAGGCAATATAATGAGACATGTACCTTGAATTGCTAGAGATAGAAATTATTGAGCATATCAGCTTTGTGTTTAACAATGTATTTCTTTTCTTCAGTCTGCATGCCTTTTTTTTCTCACTGCCTGATTTCATTGCTTTACATCCTTCCTATTTATCCTATTTGCTTCTCTGTGAGGTGACGAAGTTCCCCTCAAACTCTTCAAAGAAGTGGATGCACGAACTATCAAAGTTAAGATTGAAGCATGAGGAAGTCACTGCCCTATTAGAAAAAGGTTATGTTGCTGTTAAGTGTTTTCAATGAACAAGACAATGTGCTGAGTGCCTGTGAAATCAATGGTTGTTAGGTCCGCTAGCACAGCTTAGATGATCTCATTTTGTTTTTAAAGATAAAAACAGCATCCATATACTGTTGCCAGGTTTTACTCTTTATATTCCTAAAATGTAGAGCTGCTGCCAATTTAAAAATGTCTTTCAAGAGGAAAACAATGTAAGTGCATTGAAGAGCTGATTTATTTTTAAGATTCCAAACTTGTGAAACATTTGAAAATCCAGCACTTAATAGTGTTATATATTTAACCTAGCTGCATTTTGTATTTTAACAAAGATTAGTGTATTACTAAATTATTTTTCATCGTGTTTGATTTCTTCAATCTCCTTATTGAATATGTTACAAAAAATTATAATCACTTTTGTCAAAACAAATTTCCAATGCCTTTACTAGTCTGCATTTGGTAGCACACTAGACACATTCAATAATCTATTGGTTTATGATTTTAATTTCCAGATGGGATGATTAGCATTTCTGAGCTTTTTATATCCAAACTACAAGAACAAGCCCTTTTCAGGGGTCATCGAATGCAAATGCTAGGCTAAATATACCACTGTGTTAGGTAACTCATTTAACATTTTTTCTCTGATTCAATATTTTGTTCATAATAATGCAATACAACTCATTTTGGCTAACAGCAACAACATGACAAATCTTGGACATTTCTTTTCTTATTTTATTTTTCTAAGTAACTGAGTTTTCTTCTTATTTTAAATTCATCATACAAAAGTGCTGGACAGTATTGAATAATTGAATTGAAGGTCGTTGGAACAATCATAAATTCTGATCATTTTACTTTCTTAGTTATTTTTTCTCTTCTTTACAGAAAGTGGTTTGAAGAAACTTATAAAATCAGGTACACTCATGGGGGGTGCAAAGGTAGTTTAGTGGTAGAATTCTTGCCTGCCATGCCAGAGACCCGGGTTCGATTCCTGGTATATGCACCTCTCCCCAAAACAAACAAGCAAACAAACAAACAAAAAACCAAAGAAACAAAAATTCAACAAATGGTGCTGCAACAGCAGGATACTCACATGGAAAAAGAATGAAATGCCATACAGCATACAAAAAATATCAGGTACATTCTTATTCACAAAATAAATATTTAATATGCTAAAAACAGTGTCAGGTGAAGAAAAGCAATATGGATGACCATGATATAAGAATACCATCATTTGGTTCAGGGCACACCTTCCTTTGAAAAGTTATTACATTAGCCCTTTATATTAAAATCCTTACAGAGACTGTTTTCCACTAATATTATGAAGTCATGACAGCTTTACTGGCTGCTGTAATAGTTAAAGTATTTATTGTAATCTTCTAGCTTTCGGTTTAGTTTGTTATTTTTTTTTTCTAGTTCAATAAGGTATAAGGATTTGAGACATCCTTTTTTAGTGGAGGTAATTACAGTTATAAATTTTCTCCTGAGTGCTAATTTTGTTGTATCAAATATGTCGTGGTCTTTTATGTTTTCATTTGTGTTTATCTCTACATATTTTGTAATTTCTCTTGTGATTTCTACCTTGAGCAATTGTTTTATTAACTTTTTTATTGTAAAAATAACATATATACAAAAAAGCAATAAATTTCAAAGTACATTTTGACAAGTAGTTATACAAAAGATTTTAAAGTTTGGAATGGGTTACAGTTCCACTCTTCTAGCTGCTCCAAGACACTGGAGACCAAAGAAATAGCAATATATTGATTCAGCAGTCATATTCATTTGTTAAGTTCTATCATCTCTATTGTACTCTTCCTTCTCTTTTTTTCTTTTTTGTGAAAAATAACATATATACAAAAAAAGCAATAAATTTCAAAGTACACTGCAACAATTAGTTGTAGAACAGATTTCAGAGTTTGGTATGGGTTGCAATTCCACGATTTTACGTTTTTATTCATAGGCGCTCTAAGATACTAGAAACTTAAAGAGATATCAATTTAATGATTCAGCAATCATGTTCATTTGTTAAATCCTATCTTCTTTGTAGAGCTCCACCATCACCTTTGAGCTTTCTGTCCCTCTCTTTAGGGGTGTTTGGGCTATGGCCATTCTAACTTTCTCATGTTGGAAGGGGCTGTCAATAATATGGGATAGAGAGATGGAACTAGTTGATGTTCTGGAAAGATTGGCCTCTCTGCTTTTCTGCACTCATCTGGTACAGGGACCCATCAGAGGGTTGTAGGTTTTGGAAAGTTACTCTAGTGCATGGAAACTTTGTAGAATCTTATATAATGCCATAGGTATCCTTTAGGATTGGCAGGAATGGTTTTGGTTGGGGTTTGGCAGTTGTGATAGTAGCAATGTCTAACTGAAGCTTGCATTAGAATGACCTCCAGAGTAGCCTGTCAACTCTATTTGAAGTCTCTCAGCCACTGATACCTTATTTGTTACACTTCTTTTCCCCTTTTTGGTCAGGATGACATTGTTGATCCCATGGTGCGAGGGCTAGACTAATCCATAGGGGTCATCTCCCACACCACCATGAAAACTTTCACCCATAGATGTCATGTCCCTTGTAGTGGGGGAGGGCAATGGTTTCACTCGCAGAGTTGAGCTTAGAGAGAGAGGCCACACCTGAGTAACAAACGTCATTGCTTGTGTATAGAAGCATTACTGATTTTTGCACATTAATTTTACACCCGGCCACCTTGATGAATTTGTTTATTAGCTCAAGTAACTTTGTTGTAGAATTTTCAGGATTTTCCAAGTATAACATCATGCCACCTGCAAGTAGTGAAAGTTTTATTTCTTCCTTTCCAATTTGAATGCCTTTTATTTCTTTTTCCTGCCTGATTGCTCTAGCTAGAACTTCTAGTACAGTGTTGAATAATAGTGGTGACAGAGGGCATCCTTCTCTTGTTCCCAATCTTAAGGGGATAGCTTTCAGTCTCTCTCCATTGAGTACGATGCTCACTATGGGTTTTTCATACATGTCCTTTATCATATTGAGGAAGGAACCTTTGATTCCTACCTTTAAAAGTGTTTCTTTGTTTTGTTTTGTGGTGGTGTTGTTTTTTTTTCACTTGGGCCGGCACCAGGAAATGAACTTGGGTCTCCAGCATGGCAAGGGAGAACTCTGCCACTGAGCCATCGTTGTCTACCCTTTTGAAGTGTTTTTGTCAGAAAAGGATGTTTAATTTTATTGAATGCTTTTTCAGCATCAATCAAGATGATCATGTGTTTTTTTCCCTTTTGTTTTGTTAAAGTGCTGTATTACACTAACTTACATTTTTTTTGTGTGTTGAACCATCTTTGCATTCCTGGTATAAACCCCACTTGGTCGTGGCATATAATTCTTTCAATGTGCTGTTGGATTTGATTTGCTAGTATTTTGTGGAAATTTTTGTATCTATGTTCATTAGGAGATTGGCCTGTAGTTTTCCTTTCTTGTAGCATCTTTACCCAGTTTTGGTATTAAAATGATGTTAGCTGTGTACAATGAGTTAGTTAGAGTTTCTTTTTCTTCACATTCTTTTGGAAACATTTCAGCAGTATTGGTGTTAGATCTTTTTGGAATGTTTGATAAAATTCTCCTGTGAAGTTTTCTAGCCCTGAGCTTTTCTTTATAGGAAGATTTAATCATGAGCTTTCCTTTGTGAGAAGATTTTTGATGACTGATTGAATCACTTTATTTGTGATTGGTTTGTTGAAATCTTCTATTTTGTCTTGAGTCAGTGTAGCTTGTTAGTATGTTTCCAAGAATTTGTCCGTTTTGTCTAAGTTGTCTAGTTTGTTGGTGTATAGTTGTTCATAGTATCCTCTTGTGATTTTTTTTGTTTTCTTCAGGGTCTGTAGTAATGAGCCCCTGATCATTTCTTATTTTGTTTATTTGCATCCTCTCTCTTTTTTCCTTTGTCAGTCAAGCTAGTGGTCCATCAATTTTATTGATTTTCTCAATAAACCAATTTTTGGTTTTATTGATTCAATTGTTCTTTTGTTTTCCCATTTATTTTACTCTGCTTTAATCTTTGTTATTTCTCGTCTTCTGTTTGCTTTGGGGTTAGTTGGCTGTTCTTTCTTAAGTTCCTTAAGAAAGGAACAGTTAGGCCCTCGATTTTTGCTCTTTCTTCTTTTATAATATAGGCATTTAGGGCAAAAAAATTCCTTCTCAGAACAGCCTTTGCTGCACCCCATAAGTTCTGATGTTATATTCTCATTTCATTTGTCTCTAGATAGCTACTGATTTCTCTAGCAATTTCTTTTTTGACTCACTGGTTGTTTAAAAGTGTGTTATTTAATCCCCATATATTTGTGAAAGTTCTCATTCTTTGGTTGCTATTGACTTCCAGCTTCATTTCTTTGTGATCAGAGACAAGGCTTTGAATAATTTCAATGTTTTAAAATTTATAAAGACCTGTTTTATGCCCCAGTATACGATCTATCCTAGAGAATGTTCCATGAGCACTAGAGAAGAATGTATATCCTGGTGTTTTGGGGTTGTAAAGACCCATATATGTCCATTAGGCTTAATTCATTTATCAAATTGTTTATGTTCTCTCTAACCTTGTTGATCCTCTGTCTGGTTATTCTATGTATAGAGGAGAATGATGTATTGAGATCACCCTACTATTATTGTTGAAATATTTATTGCTCCCTTCAGTTTTGCCAATGTTTGTCTCATGTACTTTGGAGTTCCTTTATTAAAATTGGTGAATTTTCCCTTTTATTAATATATAGTGTCCTTCTTTGTCTCTATGATGTCTTTACATTTAAAGTCTATTTTGTCTGATATTAAAATAGTTACTCCTGCTTTCTTTTGGTTACAGCATGCATGGAACATCATTTTCCATCTTTTCACTTTCAATCAATTTATATCCTTGTGTTTAAGATGAATGTCTTGTAAGCAGCATATAGCTAGATTCTATTTTTAAATCCATTCTGCCAATCTGTATCTTTTCAGTGGTAAGTTTAGCCATAAAGTTATTACTGTAAAAGCATTTCTTGAATCCACCATTTATCCTTTGGATTTTATTTGTCAGATCTATATATTCTTTTCCCTCATTCTCTTTTTATCCTTTTAAGTTACCCTTGCTGGTACTCTTCAATTCTATGCCCTCCTCCAGACCTCCATCTCGTGTCTTTTTTTTTTTTCAGCCAGCAGAACTCCTTGTAGTATTTCTTGTAGAGCCAGTCTCTTGTTGACAAATTCTTTCAGAATTTGTTTGTCTGTGAAAATTTTAATATCAGTTTTTGAAGGATAATTTGGCCAGGTACAGAATTCTTGACTGGAAGTCTTTCTCTTTCAGGATCTTAAATATATCATACCACTGCCTTCTCACCTCCGTAGTGCCAGTTGACTAGTCTGGACTCAGGCTTATGTGGTTTCCCTTGTATGAAGTTGATTGTTTTTCTCTTGCTGCTTTCAGGATTTTGTGCTTCTCTTCAATATTTGACAGACTGATTAGTATGTGTCTTGGGGAAGGCCTATTTGGGTTTATTCTATTTGGAGTTTATTGGACTTCTCTGATTTGCATATTTATATCCTTTATAAGGATTGGTAAATTTCCTCCATTATATCTTCAACTAATCTTCCTAGCCCTTTACTCTTTTATTCTTCTGGGACACTGATGATTCTTACATTTGTGCACTTTGTTTTCTCCATCATTCCCCTGAGATCTATTTCAAATTTTTCCATCTTTTTGCCATTTTCTCTTTTGTATGATCGAAATATGTTGCCCTGTCCTCTAGTTCACTTATTCTTTCTTCTGCCACTTCAAATCTGCTGTTGTGTGTCTCTAATATAATTTTGATTTGGTCTACAACAACTTTAATCTCTGTGAAATCTGCTATTTTTCTATTTATTCTTTCAAATTCCTTTTTATGCTCTTCTAGTGTCTTTTTGATATCCTTTATGTCATTAGCTATCCCATTGATCTTATTTGTTATAGTTGTATGCACATCTTTCATTAGTTGTTCCAAAGTCTGTATCTCCTCCAGTGTTTTAATTTGGTCAATAGGCTGGACTATATCTGTCTGCATCATGATATATTTAGTGATCTTCTGTTGCCTTTGAGGCATGTGAATATCTTGATAGGGTTACTTTGGGAGTTGATTTCATTTTGTAGACTAAACTTTGTATTTGCAGGATGGATGTGGAGCAGGATGCAGGGCATAACAGTGCAGTGATGGGTTGCAAGGCAGGTGTAGTCACAGGTCAGGGGCACTGCTCTGGCACCTGTGAGCCCCGGGTGGGAGGGTTGGGGGTTGTAGAGGAGTGGTGGGAGGGCCATTGAGGCTGGGTGTAGCTCAGGCTGGCCTTGGAGCACAGGAGAAGGGTGTGGTGTGGAGGACACAGAGATAGGGCACAGCGGGAGGTGGATGAGGGGGCTGAGCAGATGCACAGGGGCTGGTGTGCAGGCAGAATGTGGGTGGGTGTGTGTAGCATGGGGGCTGTGGGTATCAGGGTGTAAGATAGGTGACAGAGAGGTCAGGGCACAGTGTGGGTGTGTCCTTGTGCAGGTGGAGAGGTTCAGGGGGACTAGGATGCAGATGTGTGAGTGTGTAGGGGTAGTGCACAGGTTGCAGGGGTTGTGGGCCGTGGGTCAGGGATGGGTGATGTCAGGTGGGTGGGGCTTTGGTGCAGGTTTGCAGGGGCAAGGAGGTGTTTTGAGGCAGGGGTGCATGCGTGTGCAGGGGGTGCTATGTAGAACAGATGCACATGTGAGTACCTGCCAGGTGCGGGAGCAGGGCGCTTGTGCCAGGGGGTGGGGCAAGGGTGTGCACAGGTGTGGGGCAGGGGATTGGGGTGTAGGGTCAAGAGGTCAATGCACAGATGCCTAGGTGCAGGTAGGGAGGATGTGGCTGTGTGCATTCAAGGGTCTAAGGAGCAGAGCCCTGGTGTATGCATGCACTGAGCTCAGAGACAGCCAGCTGGGGTTGTGCCTGTTTTGGGCTGGAGGGTGTGTGGCCCAGATGTGCAGGTCAGGGCTTGCCCTGTCCTGGGAGGTGTGGTTTGAGAGGTCCTTACACTGATGTACACATGTGCAGAGCTCTGGGGGTCAGGGTGGGTTGCACAACTGTATGTGCTGGGGGCAGGTGTGGCCAAGTATGAAGGTGAGCGACCATGGACTGGATGTGCAGGTGACCACCTGCAGGGGTCAGGAAAGGGGAGGTGGGGGTTGAAGTCTGGGCATGGGTGCAAGGTCTCTGGAGGGGTGGAGCGAGACTGTGCATTTGAGGGGAAGAGGTGGGTCAAGCTGGGGCAGGCGTGTGCATACATGGATGTGGGTGTGGGGTGGGGATGCACGCT
>PVIY010014652.1:0-56013 GCA_004026745.1 Myrmecophaga tridactyla
ACGATGTTGAATAACAGTGGTGATAGTGGACATCCTTGTCTTGTTCCTGATCTTAGGGGGAAAGTTTTCAGTTTTTCCCCATTGAGGATGATATTAGCTGTGGGTTTTTCATATATTCCCTTTATCATTTTAAGGAAGTTCCCTTGTATTCCTATCCTTTGAAGTGTTTTCAGCAGGAAAGGATGTTGAATCTTGTCAACATCTCTGCATCAATTGAGATGCCTAGGTCTTAATTTTTAACATATGAAAAAATTTACTCTACTTCCCTTGCAAATGCTGTAGGACAAAAACTGGTAAGAAATGTAAAGTGCTCTGTAAATAAAGATCTAATGAAATAAAACCTATAGCAATTGTGCCATTATTTGTGCTAATTACCCACACACCTTGACATGATGTATTGCAAATGCCCACATAGAAAATAAAGCAGGACAGACCCTAGAGCAAGAAAAAAAATGAGGATTTTGTTTTTTGGCAATGGGCAGACACCAGGAATCAAATGTGGGTCTCCAGCATGGCAGGCAAGAATTCTGCCAGTGAGCCACCATCACCCCACATGAAGATTTAATTTTTAAAGTTCTTTCTGACAGAATCAACTGTCAAGGCAGACTGCTTTTTCTTCCAAATAGCTCTTGGTCTTCTAATGATGAAATTTTAAGTTCCCTGAAACACTAAATAAGGACTATTTCATCATTTAGAATTATAAGCATGTTGGTCAGGGTGAATAAAAATGCTATAAAAAACAAACAAAATGATACAAAACCAAAAAACAAATGCTATACAAATGTTAGAGACCTCAGAGGAAAAATAGATAAAATAAGAAAAGAATAGAAAACTGAAAAACAAATAAATTTCTACTATATAGAAATTCATTCAATGATACCTATGAAAGAAAGTGTTATTTCAATTTGTTTCATTTAGCACTTATTAACAGTGGTCACACTTGAAAATCATATGTAATTCACATTTTATAATTTGTCAAGAATGTCATATAAATCATAAGACATTATCATGAGCAAATAAGTTGAAATATAAAATTATTAAAATACACTTTTGCTTATAGCAAAAAATAAATACATAGTATTACGTGAGGAAAGTTTTTAATATGTTTATATAATATGAGGTGGGGCTTCAAAAGTTAGGAGCAGGAATTGACTGTAACTCCTCTGGAATAGCCTGAGCCATACCCATAACTCTTCAACTCCAATTATGGGGCATTAAGGTTCACAGGGAATAAGATGACTTTGATGAGCTGCTTTGAATGACAGCACTAAAACCTAAAGTCACCCTCTGGAAATTCTGGCTTGCTAAGAAAATGGTGTCCAAAGATGGAGAACACATCATGAAGAAAAGACAGCAGGAAAACTGTCTTTGCTGAAAAAAATCTAAGCCTGACTATAAAGAATCGATAACTAGATGAGATTCTTGAACTGAAAGATAATATCCAACATCCTTCTTACATTTTATCTTTGTATAGTTGTATATAAGAGTTTTGTGGTCTTTGAGGAAATAATTTCCTTATGAAGTCATTCTGTATCTGTTTTCTTCTTGATTCCCTATCAGCACAATTAAAATATTTCCCTAAAAGACATACTTCAACAATGGTTTAAAAAAAACAAGATGGACACCCCCCCCAGGTCAAAAACGGACAAAAATATGAGAAGATTGATGTATTTGATATTTCTATTTCAAGAAAATAAAATGTTTCAAAGACCTACCACACAAAGAAAAGAACTGGCTTTTAACCATATTGATTCTATGAGGACAAATAAGGAATTCATAGTCTTTTATATTTCTCTCATGTTTCTCAAGGAGAATTGGGGAGTTTGTAACAAATACCATGGGGTATTCTTTTAGCAATGTAATGGACAATTGAAGAGCATTGCAAATATTTTATTTAAAAAAAATAGGCAGAGTCCACTGAAGCCTGAAACCTTTTTGGAAATGCATTAAAAAATAAGATGTATGAATGGATGGATAGAAGGTTTCAGAGATGAGATACATGTGAAAAAAAGTATAATAAAATGTTACCTGCATTTTTATTTGATGGGTATAGGAAGTTCATTGTAAAAGTCTTTTAACTTTGCAGTATGTTTGAAATTTTTCAAAGTAAAATGTTGGGAAAATTTTTAAAGCAGAAGATATTTAATTTATAAATTTTAGAACACATGAACAAAAATGAAAAATAAAAACTATCTCTAATCTCCAAACTCAAAGCACAGAACTATGATTTTTGTACTCACCTTATATCTGAGTTTCTTAACCTCAGCACTATGGACACTGGGGTCAGATAGTTCTTTGTTCTGAAGGTGCATTTCTGTGCATTGAAGGAACCTGACTCAAATACCTGGCTTCTATCTCCTCAATGTCAAAATTACCCTCCTTTCAGTTGTGATAACCAAAGACATCTCCATACATTGCCAAATGACACATTTGCCTGGTTGAGAAATGCTGCTCTATTTTATAAACATTTTCCCATATGAAAATGCATATACACTTGAAGTAAGTGATTAAAAATCTTAGAGATATAAAATGTAGTTTAAATTCATGGAAAGTACATGCTAGCATAAAAGGATCTATTGACATATAATGTCTCTTGCACCAAAATTAACATAAAAATTAAACATGATTATAACTAGAAAACCAATGCCTATTTATTCTGCTTATGGGGAGTGGGGTAGGACAAATTATTTTAAGCTCATATAAGAAAATTAAATACCTGAGAATAACTAAGAAAATTAAATACCTGAGAATAACTACCTGAAAAGGAATGACAGTATAATTTGGGAAGATATAATATATAAATACATAAGTATACAGTCACTGTGTTTTAAAAACCTGAAAAGTGACTGAAAGAATTGATTATTGCTATTGGGACAAAATGAAAAACTTATAAATAAAGCACCATTTGTATTATTGCAAAGATCTGTTTTGCTTGGGCTGCATCTGTCCTATGACACAAAAAAAGTTGCAAAAACAAATAAATTAGCTAATTAATAAATAGCCAAGTGATTCCCAGACAACACAGAAAGAAGCATTCATTTTTTAACATATATTAAATAAAATAAGATTGCTTGTACCGTCATTGCTTGTATGTTAGAATCAAAGCTGTTACGGTTTTTGTTATCATTTCTTATTGCTTTTTTAAAATATTGCTATGTAATAAAACCTTTGTTAGATTATAGGAAAATGCACAAAAACAGAAAAATAACAATGATTGCCAGTGGCATCATTCAATGTTTTTTTGTGACTCATGTTTTTCTTATCTTTTTAATATGAACTTTTAATTGACTTAGAAAGAGTAAGTTGAGAGTTGTGTGTGGAGAATTAAGGAAGCATAGTAACTGGGTCACAGAATTGCAGATCTGTTGTATCACAAACATAAACAAAGAGCACAAAATGAAGTTCATAATGCTTTAATGTTTTGTCCAAATTCACATGAGAAAGTGGGACACAAAATGGCAGGCCATCTCTAGCTCTCCAGGAGTTCTCCCCCATACTTGGCAAAACCAAGCTCATATAGGACATTGTATTTCACAAAGCTTATTTTCTCACCTACTTTTCAAATCAATCCTGATGATGGACAAACTGAGTACCATTTCATTTCTCCTCACAAAGCAGGCAATATGTTAAATCCCATTGGTGAGAATAAAATTAGTAAGCTGGTCTGAGTCATACAGGGGTTTCCAGTGTTGAATAAGAAAAGTATATCACCACAGCTCTTGAAATATAACACCAGCCAATTGCTCGAATCAAGATGAACCAAAGTACTTCTGGATATCAAAAATCAATAAATGGTGACTGCAAGGGAAACAAGAAATGTTTCTTGAGGGAGGTGGCTGGGGATGAGGTGATTGGAAGGGAATTGGTGGTAATTGTAGATAAATCTGGAAAGATGGGTTTATCTTTGCCACACAGAGATGAATGAAGGGAACTTGGTTCCAGAGTAAAGGAGCTCCACACTTGTGATACAGAGCTCAGTTCATGCACCAACAAAGCTGCTGTGTTGGACACTTCAAGTCCAAGTGGGGCTTTCCAGTCTGCTATCTCCAGCCAGAATGAACTTGCAATTTTGTGTGTGTGAGAGGGGAGGGACAGCAGATAGGTAGTCATTTTTCTTCTCCTTTTCTAAGTATAATTTCTTCTCTTTAAAAATTATTTGAAACTTAGAAGCTGCTCTTCATTAAGCTCCACAAGTCTTATATCTTCAAAACTTTGGTCCAAATTTGTGAAATGTCATTATCTCTCCCCATGGCCTTTCTCTCTACCTTCACTCTCTTTGCCCCAACATGAACCCAGACATCAGGTTGCTCTTGTTGTGCTATCCCATTCACAGAGGCTGGCTCAATACATATAGAGTTATTTCTAATTTCTTTTAGCTTTTCCTATTTTATTTTTTATTTTTCATTTTTGTTGAGGTATAAATATCATCCAGTACTGCAGCAAAGCTTTCTGTTTACTATTTGATCAACCTTTACATCTATAAACAGGGATTTAACCACCTCCCCAATCATGATTCATAACATTTCCAGCACCCCAGGATGTTCTCTTCCAGTCAGTACTGCCCTCACCACAGAACCAACCATTCTTATGGTTTCTATCCCTGTACACCAAGTTGGGAATCTTTTTGAACATTACATGCATAGCCTCATACATTCTGTTTTGTTTTGTTAATCATTATGTTTGTGAGATTCATCCATATCAGTGCATGTAGCTGTACTTTGTTCTTTTTCATTTCTGCATTGTATTCCATTGTATGAATATGTGCCAACCTCACTATTCATTCTGGAATTCTGCTATTAAGAGACATTTTGGTTGTTTACAGTGGGAATCTATTGTAAGTAATGCTGCTAAGAACATCTGTGATGTACATAAGTTCTCATTTTTATGACACATACACTCAAGAAGGGAATTGCAAGGTGTGCTGGTTTAAAAGGATTTATGTACACTAGAAAAGCTATGTTTTAATCCTAATCAATCTTATAGGAACAATGGTTTCTTCTAATCCTTATTCAATACTATAGTTTGGAAACTTGATTAGGTTATCTGCATGGAGATGTGACTAAATCAATTATGAGTATTAAACTTAATTAAATGGAAACATTTCTCCACCCATTCTATATGGGTATTGATTAGTTTACTGGAATCCTATAAAAGAAGAGGCATTTTGGAAAGAGTTCCTTTTTCAGGAGAGAGTTGCAGAACCATGACAGAAGGATGAGGGAACCACAGAGTCCACCAGCCAATGATCCTTGGTGATGAAGAAGGAAAATGCCTCTTGAAGAACTTCATGAAGCAAGAGGCCTGGAGAGGAAACTAGAAGATGTTCACAAGTTTACCATGTGCCCTTCTAACTGACAGAGAAATCCTGAACCTCATTGGCCTTTTTGAACCAAGGTATCTTTCCCTGGATGCATTAGATCAGACTTTATATAGACCTGCCTTAATTGGAACATTTCCATGGCCTAAAAACTGTATACTTGAAACTTATTAAATTCTCCCTTTTGAAAACCATTCCATTTCTGGTATATTGCATTCTGGCAGCAAGCCAACTAGAATACAGGATATAGCAGATATGTGTGTACATATCCATAAACAAACAACAAGAAGAGTGTTCAAAGAAACCATAAAATATAACCCAGAAAAAGGGGAGAAAATTAATAAAAGTAAACTATCCCTGAGGAACTACAGACGTTAGACATACTATATAAATGTTTTAAATCATCAGTCTTAAATATGATCAGTGTGCCAAAGGAAACCACAGACAAAAAACTAAAGGAAAGAAGGAGTGCAATCCATAAACAAATAAAGAATATCAATAAAAAGATAGAAACTATAGAATGGAACCAAATAGATATTCTGAAGCCAAGGAGAATAATAACAAAAATGAAAAATTCACTTTTCATTTGAACATCAATTGGAGAAGGTGAAGAAAAAATCAGTGGTCTTTAAGATAGATCAATTGAAACTATCTACACTGAGAAAGAAAGAAAAAAGGAGGAAAAATAATTAATTAGTACTAAAAAACCTGTGGAGCACCAGGAAGTGTACCAAATATACAGAGGGAGAATATAACTTTAAAAAATTGCAAGATAAAATGATAAACAAGAAAAATTCAGTTGTGTCAAAATCTATAAAGTGCATCAAAATACTTGAAATATTTAAGAATGAAGTTGATCCCAGAGGTGCAAGAGTTGAATACTAAAAAATTCAAAATTAATTGAATGATACTCCAAGTTCATGTATTAAAATACTTAATATTGTTAAGATGGCAATGCTTCCAAAAATCATCTACAGAGAGATGCAATCCCTATCAAAATCTTAAGATCCTATTCTTCAGAAATGGAAAAGCCAGTTCTCAAAATCCAAAGGAATTGTGAGGGACCCTAATAACCAAAACAACCTTGAATAAGAACAGACTTCCCCATTTCAAAACTTGCTACAAAGTTAGTCATCAAAATATTCCAGTAGTAACATAAGGATGCACTTATAGATCAATGGTATAGACTCCAGAAATAAACCCGATCAAACAATGCTCAATAAGAGTGCCAAGACCACTCAAATGGGATCTAACAGATTGTGCTGGAACAACTGGATATTCAAACTTAAAATAATGAAGTTGAACTCCTACTTCACATTATATTTAAAACCTAACTCAATATTATCAATGATAAATTGGAATTCATCAAAATTTAAAAATTTTGCATCAAGATCACTATCAAGAAAGTGGAAAGACAGCCTATAAAAGAGAGAAAATATTCTAAATCATATATATGTTAAGGGTCTACTATCGAGAGTATATTTTAAAAACACTTACAACTCAACAACAAAAAGACAAACAACCCAATTAAAAACTTTGCAAAGAACTTAAAAAAGCATTTCTCCAAAGAAGAAATACAAATAGTCAACAAGCTAATGAAAAGATGCTCAAGATCTTTAGTCATAAGGGAAATGCAAATCAATATCACAATCAGGTACCATTTCACACTCACTAGCATGATTACTATTTAAAAAAACAGAAGATAAATGTTGGTAAGTTTAAGGAAAACTGAACTTTCACACTGCTGCTGGAAATGTAAAATGGTACAGCAACTGTTGAACAAAGCTTGGTGATTCCTCAAAAAGTTAAACATGGAATTATCATATAATACAGAAATTCCACTCTTATGAATATACTCAAATGCTTTGTAACAGGTAAACTTTTATATTAATATTTGTTGCAACACTTCACAAAAGCTACAAGGTGAAACAAACAAAATGTCCACCAAGAGATGATTTACCCATCAAATGAGTAATGTTTTGGCACATGCCAAAACATGAGCAAATTTCAAAAACATTCTGTTCCATGAAAGAAACTAAACCAAAATTTATGGATTATAATATTCAATTATTCAGATTAGGTAAATCCTTAGAGACAGAAATTAAATGTTGATTGCCAGAGATTCGGTGTTGGGGGAATGGGGAGTGACAGCTTAATGGGTATAGTGGGTGTTTGGGGGTGTTGAAAGTGTTTTGGAACAAGATAAAGGTAATGATTGCACAGCGTCATAAATGTTATAAATTTAATTTTTATGTTATGTGACTTTCACTTCCATGCAAATTAATTAGTACTAATTTATAATTTAAAACTATGAATTCATTTTTAAAAGTATAATAACCCAGACTTTATTTTTGCAGTGTGGTTTTCTTTCCAGGAAAATGTCCTAAGCACAGCCTTATTCATTATTTACTATTTATCTGTATTTGTGACCTCTCTCTAATAACGGCTTTCTCAAATCTTGTGGAACTTGTGCAGTTCTATACAGTTTCTGCTCACTTCATGCAGATGCAAGTGACTGAAAACAAAAATGAGAAATCCTGAAAAATGGTGACTGGGGCAAATATAACATACTCTTACCCATCAAAGAAATGGAAAAGAACAAGAGAAAATTGTAGAAAATGAGACACCAAGAGATGATCAGAAGTCTTTTTGTTTGTTTGTTTTTTACCTTTTTTATTGTATAATATAACATAACACAAAGAAATAAAGATAAAAACAATAGTTTTCAAAGCACTCTTCAAAAAGTAATTACAAGACAGGTTCCAGAGTTTGTCATGGGCTACCATAGCATCATCTCAGATTTTCCCTTCCAGATGCTACAGAACATGAGAGACTAGAAGGAGTGAATATTTATTTTTTATCAACACAATTGGCTTTTTTTCTCCTTGTGAAAAATTACATATATACAAAAAAGCAATACATTTCAATGCACAGCAAAACAATCAATTGTAGAACAGATTTCAGAGTTCAGTATGGGTTACAGTTCTATAATTTTAGGCTTTTATTTCTACCTGCTCTAAGATACTGGAGACTAAAAGGAACATCAATTTAATGACTTAGCAATCATAATCATTTGTTAAACCCTACCTTCTCTTTATAATTCCACTCTCACCTTTGATCTTTCTCCCACATTTTAGGGCTATTTTGTCTGTGCCCATTCTAACCTTTTCATGTTGGTTCCAAGAAATGGAAAAGAAAGACAATAAAAGAGAAAATAGTAGAACGTGAGATACCAACAGATGATCAGAAGTCTTTATTATTGGGTCAAGGATATATCAACAGATTAATTTACATTATGGCTGAGGAGGCAGTGGATGGGAAAAATGTGGATGCCCTGTAGTATAGTAACAATGGTGAAAGAACAAGCAATCAATGTTCTGAAGGGATCCTGCACTCCCTGAACCAGAAATAAGCCAAGACCCCAATAGCTCAAAATGAAAACTGAGCAATGGCTTAAAAGTCAACATTCTGCCAAAACCAGAATGAAAAAAGATGTTACTTTCCCCAACACCACATCGAACTCAACATATATCACCACATGCTAGGATATTATTTCCTTTCTTCAAGACTTTATATTACTTAGAATGTCAAGAATGCTAAATCTTACAATCATTGACAGAAGTGTAAAATTCATAGATAATGTTAGCATAATGTGATGCATAAAAGATATATCACAAATAATTATTACAGAAGGTAGTAAAGGTAGACATACAAATAAATGCATATTTATGTGTGATATAATTAAATAGTATATGATCTAATGTTTATAGTATTAACATGATGACATTATATTATAATTATATACAGTAATTTATATATATATTACTAATTGTAATATGTGTTTAATAGTAACAAGCACTGATAAATACCTCTCACAAAAACACAACCTCAGCATTTGAATATAGAGGATTGATTTTAATTTCCTCATTCATATAGCTCCCCAAATCACAAAAGTGGGGAAAATTGCATAGACATTGCTACCCTAAAACAAAATTTCTCAGCCTCAGCATAATTGACATTTGGGGCCAGATAATTGTAGTAAGAAACTGTTATGTATATCTTAACATGTTTAACAGCATCTCTGTCCCTGTTAAAGAAAAGACATGAGCACGTCTACAAAGATGGCAACCAAAATTGTCTCCAGATATTGCCAAAGGTCCCCTAAGGAATAAAATTATCCCCAGGAAAGAGCTACTATTATAACTTTGTGCAGCTAAGAAATTATACAAAACCACATTACTGGGCATCTCTGGCTCATTGCTCACCTACCTTGTGCTCTGGCTTGTGGAAACTTTATTACTGAGAGAGCTAAATTGGTCTCTTAAAGTCCACAGGGTTATCAGGTAGACAGATAATTTGATCAGTAGTAATGACTTGAAGGCTTGCCTTTAAAGTAGGCTTAGACTCAATTTTTATAATTAAACAAGAAATTGGTAAAGGAATTTATTCTAGAAATTTTAAAAGAAGTTAAATATTTCTGAGACTTACTAGAATCTTTATTAGATTTATGGTAATATATGGACAATACCAAAAATTAGGAAAGTATAGAAAAGTATAGCAAAGAAAATAGAACATACCTGTAATTCTACAACACAAAGATTACTATTTCCATTTTGGGGTTTATATTTTTGGGCTTTTTTGTCATGTTTTTCCTTTTGCATGCGAAAACTTTAAAATTATGCATTAAGTGTTTTACAAGGCCATAAACATCCATGTGGAAGATTAAATTCAGCTCTCAAAACACATACATGAAATCATCAGTGAAATCCAAATAGGGTCTGTTGCCTGGTCAATATTACTATACCAATGTCAGTTTCCTAGTTTTGATATTGCACTGCAGTTATGTAAGATAAGTAACATAGAAGGAAATGTCAAAAAGTACCTAGTACTCTTTATATTATTTTTGTAACTTCTTCTGGGTCTTAAATTATTTCAACACTTAAAGTCAAATTATCTAGCTATATTTAGGGTTTATTTATGGAGTGTCCTTGTTCTTAGGAAATGTACATGGAAGTTTTAAGTGTTAGAGGAATATGTGTATGCAACCTGATCTCAAATATTTAGAAAATAGACTGACATACAAAGCGAAATATATTCTATCTACATAAAATAATAGTTGGATTGATGGATGGAGGGATGAATGGATGGAGGGATGAATGGATGGATGGATAGATGACACATGGTAAATAGATGATAGACAGGAAAAATAAATTATGATACAACAAATGTGACAAAATTATAAAAATTGTTAAATCTGGTTATGTGGGTTGGGTATATTTTAGAGTATTATGCATGAATTTATTACTATTTTTGAAAATTTCCTGTAAATTTGAAGTTATTTCAAAATTAAAGGATTTTTTACAGAGGGAAATCATCAAGAATGCAGGCAAGATAAACATCAGAAACTTAATTTCATGTAAAGTCTCAGTTTCAACTCAGAAGTGTTTTATGTGACTTTTTCTACAAATAAGAGTCCATAACTTCTTGATATGTTCTTCTTCAAATGCAAGAAGCCTTAAAAAAAGTTTAAGTAGATATTTATCAAATTACCCCCATCACAACATAAACAAAATATTGTATCATTTATATTCAAAGTGAAGACAAAATTATAAACCCACATAAATAGTAACAAAAGCAGGTCCTGTGAAACTACAGATAAATTCACTTTGGAAGTTGAGTAAGTAGCTGAAATAGAGAATGAGTAAACAACTTCCCTTCTTTGCATTAAAAGAACCAAATAAATAGAAGTTCCAGGAAGATGGTGGAATAGGAGAGTTTGAGTTCATCCCTGCTGCAAGGAACAGCTAGAGAAAGGATGGGAGGGCAAATGAGATGGCAATTCCAGAGTGTCTGTGACCTGGGAAGGTCTTCTGCACCACATAAGGAGGCCCTCATTGTGTAAGCTGAGGAATTGAGGAGCAAAAAACTGAAGAAGCTAGTATCCCTCAAGAGTGCATGGACAGGGAGACGGGATCTAGGAAATAAGCCAAGGAATGTTCCTTGAACCCACTACCCTTACTGGCACAGGCCTGCAACCCATGAATCACCCCACATGCCATGCACTTGAACTCCATCAACTGCCCCCCTCATTCTAATCCAAGTGCACCCACCCTGCTAACACCCCTGTGTCAGTACTCATCCCACACCCACACCCCAACACATGTATGTCTGCCCCAGCTGAACTCACTTCATCTGCAAAAGTGCTGTCTTGCCCCACCCCCTGCAGGCAGTCTACAAGGCATAAAGGCTGCAGAGGTCCACCCTCAGACTACACCCACTCCTGGCACATACAGTCATGCAAACACATCCCATCCTCCCATAGTTCTTTGCGTGTGTACCTGAGTTTATGGGCCTCACACATTTATGCATGTGCACAGCCCCCAGTCACACACACCCAGTACTGGGCAAGTGCTGACTTCCTCACCTGGGCCACATCCACCCCAAGCCCACACAGTTGCAATGCCAACCCACTGGCCTGAGCTCTGCACATGAACACAACAGACCCATGCCCTAGATCAGGGCACCAGGGTCCCGTGCCCCAGACCCATGCACCTGCACAGAAATATCCTCCCCACAACTGGGTGCCACACTCACAGGCATCACCTTAACATATACTGTGCATATACCTGTGCCACAACACATCCCCACCCTGTTGTGCCCCATACCATGCCCAGTATTGTGCTCCTCATCCAACCTGAAAATACAAAGCTTTATGCTACTGGAGGAAATCAACTTACAAAGTAAGCCGATCAAAATATTTACATACCTCAAAGACAGCAGAAGATCATTAATCATATCATGATACAGACAGATATAGTCCAGGATAATTACCAAATTAAAACACCAGAGGAGACACAGATGTTGGAATAATTAATCAAAGGTGTTCAGATAAATCTACTAAGTAAAATAAATTGGATGGCTAATGACATAAGGGAGATCAAGTGCACAAATAACAATGATTGGTGTTACAGAAGGCGAAGAGATGAGTAAAGGGTTAGGGAGATTAGTTGAGGATATAATGGAGGTAAACTTCCCAACCCTTGTAAATGCAATAAACATGCAAGTCAAAAAAACTCAATGAACTCCAAGTAGAATATATCCAAAAAGGCATTCCCCAAGGCACACACTAATCACTCTGTAAAATGTTGAAGAAAAGCAGAAAATCCTGAAAGTGGAGAGAGAAAAACAATCTACTACATACAAGGGTGACCACATAATACTAAGTTCAAACTACTCAACTGACAATATGGAGGTGAGAAAGCAGGGGTATGACTTATTTAAGATACTGAAGAAAAATTTTCAGCCAAGAATTCTGTACCCAGCCAAATTGTCCTTTGAACTGATGAAGATGTTAAAATTTTCACAGATAAACAAATCCTGAAAGAATATGTCAAGAAGAGACTGGCCCTATATGAAATACTAAAGGGAGTTCTGCCAGTTGAGAAAAAAGATCTGGAGAAGGGCACAGAGTTGAAAAGTATCAGTAAGGGTAATTTAATGGATAAAAAGAGAAAGAGGGAAAAGAACATTTAGATCTGACAAATAAAATCCAAAAGATAAGAAGGTGAATTCAAGAAACACATTTTCAATAGTAAATTTGAATGTTTATAGACTAAACTTACCAATTAAAAGATTCAGATTAGCAGAATAGATTAAGAAATACAATTCAGCCGTATGATGATTACAAGAAACTCATCTTAGACAGAAGGATACCAATAGATTGAAAGTGAAAACATGGAAAAAAGATGTCCCATGCAAATTGCAACCAAAGGGAAGCAGGAGGTATAATAATATTGGGAAAAAACAGACTTTAAATGTAAAGACATCATAAGAGAGAAAGAAGGACACTATATATTAATAAAAGGAATAATTCACCAAGAAGATATAGCAATCATAAATGTTTATGCTCCCAATCAGAGGGCTCCAAAGTGCATGAGAGAGACATTGGCAAAACTGAAGGGAGCAAAAGCTGTTTCAAAATAATAGTAGGAGACTTCAATACACCACTCTTCTCTATAGATAGAACAAATAGACAGAAGCTCAATAAGGATATAGAGAAGTTAAATAACTTGATAAATAAATTAGACATAGTAGACATATATACATCATTATACCCCAAAGCACCAGTATATACTTTCTTCTCTAGTGCTTATGGAACATTCTGCAGGACAGAGCATATGCTGGGGCACAAAACGAGTCTTTGTGAATTAAAAAAAATTGAAATTATTCAAAGCACTTTCACTGATCACAATGGAATGTGATCAAGTATATGGAGATTAAATAACACATTCTTAAACAACCAGTATGTCAAAGAAGAAATTACTGGAGAAATCAGTAGCTGTCTGGAGATGAATGACAAGGAGAATACAACATATCAGAACTGATGGGATGTGGCAACGGCTGTGCTGAGAGGGAAATTTATTTTCCTAAATGCCTATTTAAAAAACAAGAAAGAGGAAAAACTGAGGACTGAACTGCTCACCTGGGGGAACTTGAGAAAGAACAGCAAACTAACCTGGAAGCAAATAGAATAAAAGAAATAGCAAAGATTAAAGCAGTGTTAAATGAATGGGAGAACAAAAGACTAATAGAAAGAATCAATAAATTTGAAAGTTCATTCTTTGAGGAAATCAATAAAATTGATGGGCCACTAGCAAGACTGACAAAGAAATAAAGAGAGGGAATGCAAATAAACAAAATCAGAAATGAGAAGGGGTGCATTTCCACAGACCCTGAAGAAATAAAGTAAATCATAAGATGATTTTATGAACAACTATATGCTAGCAAATTAGCAACTTAGAGGAAATGAAAAAATTCCTGGAGACACACAAACAAGGTACACTGACTCAGGAAGAAATAGAAAGTCTCAACAAACCAATCACAAGCAAAGAAATTCAATCAGTCATCAAAAATCTTCCTACAAAGAAAATTCCAAGGCCAGATGGCTTCACGGCAGAATTTTATTAAACATTCCAAAAAGAACTAACACCAATCATGCTCAAATATTTCCAAAAAAGAGTTAAAAAGGAATGCTACCTAGCTTATTTCATGATGCTAATATCATTTTAATACCAAAACTGGGTAAAGATGCCATAAGAAAGGAAAACTACAGACCTATTTCCCTAATGCACATGAATATACAAATTCTCAACAAAATACTAGCAAAATACAATCCAACAAAACGTTTAAAAAATTATGCATGATGACAAAATGGGGTTTATAGAAGGAATGCAAGAATGGTTCAACACAAGAAAATCTATTAATGTAATACAGCACATTCACAAATCAAAAGGAAAAAATCACGTGAGCATCTTGATTTATGCTGAGAAAACATTTGAGAAAATTCAACATCTTATTCTGATAAAAACACTTCAAAAGATAGGAATCAAATGTAACTTCTTCAGTGTGATAAGGAGCATATATGAAAAACCAATAGCCAGCATCATACTCAATGAAGAGAGACTGAAAGCCTCCTCCTGAGATCAGGAACAAGATGAGAATGCCAACTGTCACCTCTGTTCTTCAATATTGTGTTAGAAGCTCTAGCTAGAGCAATCAGGAAGGACAAAGAAATAAAAGACACCCAAGTTGGAGAGGAAAAAGTAAAACTTTCATTATTTGCACATGACATGATATTATACCTGGTAAATCCTGAAAAATCTACAACAAAGTTGCTTGAGCTAATAATAAACAAAATTCAACAACGTGGCTGGATATAAAATTAATGTGCAAAAATAAGTAGCATTTCTATACACAAGCAACGACCTTACTGGGGAGTCACTTAATAAGAAATTTCCATTCAAAATAGCAACTAAAAGAATCAAGGACAGGTCGGGCCACAGTGGTTCAGCAGGCAGAATTCTTACCTGTTCTCACCTGCCACGCCAGAGATCCAGGTTTGATTTCTGATGCCTACCCATGGAAAAAAAAGAATAAGAGAATTAAGGACATAAAAATGAACTTACCTAGGCATGTAAAGGACTTGTATAAGGAAAACTACATAAAATTGCTAAAAGAAATGAAAGACGATCTAAATAAGTGGAAAGGCATTTCTTGCTCATGGATAGGTAGGTTAAGTATAGTTAAGATGTCAAGTCTACCCAAATTGATCTACAGATTCAATGCAGTTGTAATCAAAATTCCAACAACCTACTTTGAAGACTTAGAAAACTAGTTACCAAATTCATCTGGCAGGGAAAGAGACCCCAAATAGCTAGAAGCATCCTAGAAAAAAGAAGCATGAAGTGGGATTAATACTTCCTGACTTTAAAATTTATTATAAAACCACAGTGGTAAAAAAGTATGATACTGGTACAAAGATAGAAGTATTAACCAATGGAATAGAATTGAGAGTGCAGAAAGAGACCCCAAATAGCTAGAAGCATCCTAGAAAAAAGAAGCATGAAGTGGGATTAATACTTCCTGACTTTAAAATTTATTATAAAACCACAGTGGTAAAAAAGTATGATACTGGTACAAAGATAGAAGTATTAACCAATGGAATAGAATTGAGAGTGCAGAAATAGACCATTAAACCTTTTGACAAGACGCCCAAATCCACTAAATGGGACAAAATAGCCTTTTCAATAAATGGGCATGGAAGAATTGGATATCAATAGCCAAAGGAATAAAAGAGGACTTTTACCTTGCACCCTATACAAAAATTACCTCAAAGTGGCTCAGGCACCTAAATATAAGAACTAGCACTACAATGCTTATAGAGGAAAATGAAGGGAAACATCTTCAAGACCTAGTAATAGAGGTTGCTTCCTAAACTTTACACCCAAAGCACAAGCAACAAAAGAAAAAAATAAGTAAATGGGAACTCCTCAAAATCAAATGCTTCTGGACCTCAAAAGACTTTGTCAAAAAGGTGAAGAGGCAGTGAAATAAAATGGAGAAAATATTTGGAAATCATACATAAGACAAAGGTTTGATATCCTGTATTCATAAAGAAATCATACAACTTAATAACAAAGGAACAAGCAATCCAATTATAAAATGGGCTAAAGATATGAATAAGCATTTTTGAAGAACAAATGCAGATCGTTCAAAAGCATATGAAGATATGTTCAGTTTCATTGGCTGTAAGGGAAATGCAGATCAAGACTACAATGAGATATCACCTCACATCTATGCAAATGACTGCTATGAAACAAACAAGTAACTATAAATATTGGAAAGGATGTTGAGAAATTGGGACTCTTATGCACTGATGGTGGGAATGTATAATGTTACAGCCACCTTGGAAGACAGTTTGGCAGCTCCTTAAGGAGCTATGTATCAAGTTGCCCTATGACCCAGCATTAGCAATAGCACTACTTGGTATGTACCCAGAAAAGCTGAAAGTGAAAGTAGTGTCACAAACAAACATTTGCACACCGATGTTCATAGCAGAGTTATTCACAACCACCAAAAGAAGGAAACAATCCAAATGTCCACCAACAGATAAGTGGATGAAGAAAATGTGGTATATACATGAGATGGAATATTAGCAGTAAGATGAAATGACTCCTGAACCACATGAGAAGATGGATAGGCCCTGGGGACATAATGCTGAGTGAAATAAGCCAGACACAAAAGTATAGATATTTTATTGACTCCACTTTTATGACCAAGGTAAAGGAAAAATCAGAGTCTTATAATACAGCATACAGGGGACTTAGAGATACATAGAAGCTAGAGATGGGTGAATGGTTAGCTAATAAGGTTGAACTCTAATGTCATGGAATAGATAGAAGTGAAGGCTATTCTCTAGTGGGTCTATAAGTGATATTACCATATTGAAGATGAACAACTTTGAAAGTGTTCTATAAACCTATGTGTCCCACCAATTAACATTACAAATACAGATAAGTTCTTGCAAGAACTACTCAAAAGGGATGATTCATGTACAATTAGTGTTGAAGTCCAGAGTATAGGGGGAAAACTGATATTGCATGTTAGGAGCTATACTTCACAGGAAAACAGCAGGACCACAGCAACAGCAGGGGTAATAATGGGGGGAGGGACAAGAATGAAGGGGAAGTTTAAATTTCCTATTTGGTAAGGGTGGGTTTATTGGTTATCTTTCTTTTAGGGACAATGATATTATCTAAAATTAAGGGTGTTGATGGACTGTGAATATTTGACATTATACATGATGTCTAATGAATGCAGGTGGTTGATGGATGCACTGACAGAGAAGTAGATTGGCAAAAGATGACAGATACATTTGATCAGATATTGTGCTACTTCAAAAAGGAATGAAACTGTGAGGCATGCAACAATGCGAATGAACCTGTGGGACATTTGGTGAGGCAAAATAAGCCAGAAATGAAAGAATAATCATTGTGTAGACTCTTTTAGAAAATGCATATAAGAAAACAGTGGCTTAGATTGTAAGCTCTTATAGCAGATACATTTAGTCCAGAGTGGTAATTACTATTCTAGATTTTGAGAGGCTGTTTTATGTATCTATAACCTGGTATTTTGAGATAAGAATGGAGCCAATCAAGTCAAAATTAAAGTAATTTAGAACACAGGGGTAAGGAAGACATTGTATACATTTTAGAACCACACATACTCTTTGAGACCAAAGGAAGAAAGTTTATTTTGTCCAGAAACTAATTTTTTTGTGGCACATAATCTAACTCAATCTGTCTGTATAGTGCATTTGAACAATTGAAACACAGGGATCCCTGAACAAGAATGAGTGCCTTTAATCCTGTATAGCTTAATTTAATGCCTGGTTACATCCTATAATATATTAAGGAACTAATCAAAAAGTATTGGTAAAGTCCCTTGAGGGATGGGAGGAAAAATATGGAACTATTAAACTTTACCACTGGGGAAGCCCCTGATAGTGTGCCAAATATTAGGGACACACGGATCAATAGGCCAAGTCCTTGAACTTCAGGCTTACTCTTGTGAAACTTATGTAAGTAGCGGAGACTCTTAGCCTACCTATAGTTATGCCTAAGAGTTACTTCTGGAAGGCCTCTTTTGTTGTTCAGATGTGGCATCACTCTCTCTAAGCCCAACACTATGAGTGAAATCATTGCCCTCCCTTTATGTGGTATATGGGAGATGATTCCTGGGGATGAATCCAGCCCTAGCACCATGGGACCAACAATGCCATCCTGATCAAAGGGGGAAAGAAGTTTAAGTTATAAAACTTCAGTGACTGAGAGAGTTCAAATTGAGTTAAGATTTTGGAGGTCACTCTTCTGCAAGCTTCAGTTAGTCATTGCTACCTATTGTAACTTGCCAGCCCCCAACCAAAACCCTTCCAGCCAATTCTAAAGAACAGCTATGGCAATATATAAGATTTGACAAATGCTCCATGCATAGGATAACTTCCCAGAAACCTACAACCTTCAGATGAGTCCTTGGACCAGATAAGTCCTGAAGCCTAGAGGTCCCAGCCTCTCCAGAACATCAGCTAGCTCCATCTCCTAACCCTATATTATTGATATCCCCTTCCAACATGAAAATGTTAGATCAGCCATAACCCAAATAATCCTAAAAGGAGGGGTAGAAAGATCAAAGGTGATCATGGAGTTACACAAAAAAGGTAGGTTTTACAAATGAATATTTCTAAAATATTGCTGAATCATTAAATTCATATTTCTTTTAGTTTCCAGTATCTTAGAGGAGCTAGAAGTAAAGACCTATAATTGTACAATTGTATCCTATACCAAACCCTGGAATCTGTTCTACAAGTAATTGTTGTGCTGTGTTTTGAAATGTATTTCTTTTTTGTACATATGTTATTTTTAATTAAATAAAAAGTTTGTTGAATAAATTAATAAATAAATGGATACATGAATTCCAGATTTTAAATACTTTCCTTTCTATATTAAGATCAGTTCCCCTATCTATATGGGTATCCAGTGAACATTGGCAGTTAAAAGGTTTTGTGCAAAATATTGTTAGACACAGGAATTATCTAATAGATGTGGAGTACTAGGCTTTTCAATATCAACCTTATGGGCTACAATATCAAGCTTATTGTAATATGGATTTGAAAATTTTACATATTTTTGAAGTTTGCCTGGCATGTGGATTTAGAGTTAGCCATTCTTCCATTCAGCTAAAAGTAAATAGAAGCTAGAAATTGTTTAAATCATGAAATTAAACAACTGGAAGACAATCTTAGAACATCAAAGTAAACCTCTCTATTCACATATAAGTTAAATAAAACCTAATTATTGAATGTAAATTGTCCAAGATCACACAAATATTCAGCAAAATAACCATACCTAAAATCCAGGAGCTCTCAATCTCTCTGGATAGGCCATTTAAACAATCCAAATGCCTGGAGCCAAGAACAGGAATGAGGGCTTATAATTCTGTATAACTTAATGCAATGCCCAGATACAACCCTGAGGGTATTGAGAAGATACTTTAAAAGTATTGGCAAAGTCCCTTGAGGGATGGGAGGAAAAATATGGAATTATTAAACTTTACCACAGAGAACCCCCTGATACCATCTCAAACTTTAGGGACTCCCAAGTCAATAGACCAAGCTTCTGATCTTGAGACTTGCTCTTGTGAAGCATATCTATATAGTGGAGAACCTTAAGTGAAGTAACTTATGCCTGAGAATTACTTCCACATGACCTCTTTTGTTGCTCAGATGTGGTCTTTCTCTCTCTAAGCTCAATTCTTCAAGTAAAATCATTACCCCTCTGTCTATGTGGGACATGAAATCCAGGGGTAAAAGTCTCCCTGATAATGTGGGATATAACTCTCAGGAATGAGCCTGGCCCTGGCATCATAGGATGGACAATGCCTTCTTGACCAAAAGGGGGAAAAGAATTATAACAGATAAGTTGACAGAGAGTTCAAATAGAGTCAAGAGGCTGCTGTGGAGACTACTGTTTTGTAAGCTTTAAGTAGATATTGCTATTTATCTTTGTTTTCCAAACCCCAACCAAAATAATTCCTGCCAACCCTAAAGAACACATAGAGCTATATATGAAATTCTACAAAGGTTCCATGAACTATGATTACTTTCCAGAAATATACAAACTCCAGAGATAAGTCCTGAAACCCAGAGAGGCCAGCCTCTCCAAAATATCAACTAATTCCATCTTCCTGTTCCATATTATTGATATCCCTTTATAACATGAATGGGCATAGCCAAAACACCCCTAAATACTCCGAGAAAGCTCAAAGGTGAAGGTGGAGTTATAACAGAGAAGATAGAATTTAACAAATGAATATTTGTATTTTTTTTGTTTGTTTTTAGTTTCCATTGTCATGGAGCAGCTAAAAGAAGAAACCTAAAGTTCTATAACAGTAACCCACTAATTTGCAAGTTGCTGGAATGTGATATCCCAGAACTGAACAGCTTTTAATAAGGGGGATTTAATAAGTTGCAAGATTACAGTTCTAAGGCTGTGAGAATGTCAAAATTAAGACAAGATGTTACCTTCACTCAAGAGAAGCCCATGAAGTTCGAAGTTTCTCTCTCAGCTAGAAGGGCACATGGTGATATTTGCTTGATTTGTCTCCCAGCTTCTTGTTTCATGAAGCGCCTGGGATCCATTGCTTTCAGCCTTTATTCCTGTTGAGGTTTCTCATTTTACCTCTCCTGAGCTCATTTTCATCTCTTGCCTTCCTTTGGTTTTCTCCATGTTCTGGGTTGCTTAACATTTCATGGCACTATCTCCTGGGTTCCAAGCCTCTCCAAACATCTGTGTCTCTGTTCTCCATGTGCCAACGTTTGTGTCAGCTCTGCTGTGAAGTTTCAGTTGCCCCTGAGGCTTCTATTGTTTCTTTCACTTCTATAGACTCTTTCTCCAAAATTTTTCCTCTTTTAATGGATTCCAGTAAGCTAACCAAGACTCACTGGGAATAGGTGGAGTCACAGCACCATCAAATCAAAAGTTAATACCCACAGTTGGGTGTGTCACATCTCCATGAAGATAATCTAATATAAAAGATATCAACCTGCAGTACTGAATAGAGATTAAAAGAAATGGCTGCTTCCACAAGACTAGATTAAGATTAAAACATGGCTTCTCTAGGGTACATAATTATTTCAAACCAGCACACATACAAACTCTGAAATCTGTTCAACTATCGTTGTGGTGTGCTTTGAAATTTGTTGCATTTTTGTATGTATATTATGTCTCACAATTATAAAAGAACTTCAAATGGTTAAAAAAAAAACAGGAGCTTGATTAATTACAAGATTATTTGGTTTAGTTGTTATATTTTTAAAAAAGTTTTTTCTTGCATATTACTATTTCCTAAAGCTGCATAGCAAGTACAAGAGTGTTTGGTAAATTCATCTCTATGTCAACATATCTAAAAAGTTGAAGTTGAAAATCCTAAAGATAATTGAACTCTTAAAGTAATCATTTACAGTATCTGAAAAAAATAATTTAATTACATCTAATGGATTAAAAATACTATGGCTTTGCTAGTTATGTTTTTTTTTTGCAAAAAAGCACATTTTTTTAGTTCTCATTACAGATTATCACCCAACAATGGAAGATAAGAATCAAACAGTCATGACTGGATTTCTTTTCATGGGCTTAACAGACTATCTTCCACAGAAGATTTTTCTCTTGATATTTCTCTTTGTGTATCTCATCACGCTGGGGGGAAACTTGGGTATGAGCAATTTAATTTTGATGGATTCCAGATTTCAGATACCTACATGCTTTTTTATGAGCCACGTATCCTTTGTGGATATCTGCTTCTCTTCCTCTGTTGCTCCAAAGATGTGCATGATAACTTTTTGGGGAGAGAAGTCATCTTCTTTTTGAGTTGTGCTGTGGAATTTTGGTCAGTTTGTAGCGATTAAGTGTTTCCTCTTGGCCATATGGTGTTCATATTACAGATGGAATATGGCCATCTGTAAGCAGAAAGTAAAAGTCTTATGGGAAAATGGCCTAGTCCAAGTTCATCTCAGTTCATTAATAAAGTGGTTTCTGCATTCCTGAAAGTGGCTCCTGCCTTCTGTACTATCCTGATTCCCATGTTGAACCCTCTCATCTACAGCCGGAGGAACACAGATATAAAAGATGCATTTAAGAGAACATTTGTTAGGAAAAATTTTCTGCTAGATAGGTAATTGCCACTGGTAGCTTTTTGCAACTCTACAGATGGAAAGAGTAAAGTATTTAATGAAAAGTGATTGTACCTGGCATTGGAGATGCTATTTTAAACCTTGAGTTTACCAATTAAGAAGATAATTGTTTACTTTTCAGGATCTCAGTGTCTTCATTATATCCAGACTCCTGAGAATGCCATCTTTTCATATATTGACCCAAACAAAAAGCTCTTATCAACTATATCTCCCAGTTTCCCAGTTTTCTCTTCTAGATATTTGTTCTCTCTTTGTAATCTGTGAACTTAGAACATTTCCTGGAAGGCTTTCCAGCTCAATACTTTGCAATGATAGCAAAATTGTTAGTGAAATGGTTGAGTTCAAAACGTGGAATGAAATGTTAAACCTTTATAAACAATAAACTGAAGGCTTTGATGGTAAAATCTAAGGGATCCATGTGTGTTTTGAATACAGATTAACACATAGTAGAGTGTCTGGATCATAGTAACTTCTCTGGAAAAATTATTAAATTAATGAGTGAATAAAACTATTTCCACACACATTTATTTTAAGTCATAATCTGTCTTAAAGAAGGGATTTCTTAAACTGGAAAATATATGGTTAGGGATATGGCTGTTTTCTAGTCTTTATGGATCTTTTTTTTTTCATCATATGTCTCCTTCATGTCTTTCAGAGCTACACTGATTTCAGATCAATTTACATCAATCTTGACTGGAAGCATCACTTCCTAGGCTAACTAATTCCCATCTCTCTTTCTGCAATTTCTTATAGTTTGTACAGTGTGTATATTCCTTATAATATTTTTATTTCTACATCTCTAGCTTACTAGGCATGGGATGTTAAAACTAAACATATTTATTTCTTCTCTCACTTTTCAAAATACCAACCATGGCCCTATTTATCCAGAAACAACTTTTTCCTTTCCCTTCCCTTCTGTTTCCTTTCCCTTTCACTTCACCTTACTTCACCTTTTCTTGCCTTTCCAGTCTCCCCCTCTCCTCCACTGTGTTCCTTTCCCCTGTCATCCTGTCCCATTCCTCCCATATCCTCTCCTGTTCTCCCCTCTCCTCTCCATTCCTTTCCTTTTCTTCTTCATGTGAACAGAGTGAATGTGAGAGATTATATGGGTTGTTCTTGGTTTCAGAAGAAGGGAATGTATCACATTCAAATTGAGTCCTCCTCAAATAGAATTCATTGGCTTAATGTTCATACCCAGCATTATACTATCTAGGGATCTCCTCCTTATGAAGGAAATGTTTTTATTTTTAAAAATCAGTTTGTGTCTGAATTTAAAGGGCCACTTATTGTGATCCATGATTTCATACTAAATGGTCCATTGTATGAATTCAATTCCCTCCTTTTTATGATGAGCTCCTTCTCCACTGAAGGAGCTTTCCTTCCCAGGGAAGTCACATACATATGTGGTTTTTCCCATTAGTGGATTTTGATTTATAGGGTGGCTAAGGCTAGAAAAAATAGGTTAAGACATTTATCCTGTTTTTGACTCAGTATTTTATTTTCCTTTCCATTAGTGCCTGTGCTGGTTTGAAGAGATTAAATGCCCTAGAAAAGCCATGTTTTAATCCTGATCCATCTTGTGGAGGGAGCCATTTCTTTTAATTAATACTTAGCACTACAGGCTGGAAAGTTGATTAGGTTATCTCCATGGACATGTGCCTCACCCAATTGTGGGTATTAAACTTTGATTAGAGGGAGATATGACTCCAACTATTCCAGATGGGTTTTGATTAGTTTACTGGAATCCTTTAAAAGAGGAAACATTTTGAAGAGAACCATGAGGACCACAAGAGTCCATGCAGCTAGAGACCTTTGGAGATGAAGGAGGAAAGCACCCCTGGAGGAGCTTCATGAAAAAAGAAGTCTGGAGAGAAAGCTAATAGATGTCACCATGTTCACCATGTGCCTTTCCAGTTGAGAGAAACCTTGAACATCTTCAGCCTTCTTGAACCAAAATATATTTCCCTCAATGCCTTAAATTGGTCATTTCTATAACCTTGCTTTCACTGGAACATTTTCACAGCTTTAGAGTTGTAAGTGTGCAACTTAATAAATTCCCATTTGTAAATGCCATTCTGTTTCTGGTATACCACTTTCCAGCAGCTAGCAAACTAGAACAGAGCCATACTTACATCTTGCTGTTTTCTTATGGCATATTAGAATAATAATCAATGAGAAATGTTAAATCTAGTTATAGACTCTTCAATTTACTGAGACAAATGATGGTTATCTAGGGAAGGTAAGCAGTACATATTCTGAGTGTCATAATAAGGGTTCTTGAGCTGCAAAATTTGTTCAATCCAACACTTTAACTGATCCCCAAGCAGGTTCGTCTGATGGTTGATGAATAGCTTAGATGCTCTGTTTCTTAGGAGGCTGAAAGCATGACCTGAACATGCTTTTCTCAGCCCTGACACTGTGGTTGGCTCACTGGGCACACATGGAGCCTAGGGTCCTTTCTTTTTTTAATGACAGTGAAAAATTAATTATATCATAGTTGTGGGGTTATTTTTTTTTTACTTTTGTTCACTGATATATCTTAAGTATCTGGAATCCTGCCAGAAACATAGTGGGTAAGCAGTAAATATTTGAACTGAATGACTGAATGACAAGGTGACACATGGAGTTGAAACATACAGGGAGGTGTGGTAGTTCAGTTCAGGTGTCAACTTGGCCAGGTGATGATGCTCCATTCTGTTTCTGTGGACTTAAATAATCAGCATCTGAAATTCATCTATGGCAAATTACATTTGTGGTTAGCTAAGGAGAGTGACTTCCAGAGTGAGTGAGGTTTAATTTAATTAGCTAGCTGCTTATAAGAGAAGTCAGAAGGAGCCCAATACAGCACAGCCCAAGAACCTCAGCTTATCTCATGGCAGTGCTCACACCTACCTCAGCCAAGACATTCTGAGATCCAGAAAGGAATCACTCAGGGGAAGGCCATTGGAACCCAGAAGCCAGGAGGAAGGCCACAAGATGTCATCCTTTGCCTTCCCATGTAACAGAGAACCTCAGATGAAAGCTAGCTGCCTTTCCTCTGAAGAACTCTAGATTTTTAACTAAATAAATCTCTTTATTAAAAGCCAATTCATCACTGGTGTGTTGCATTCTGGCAGCTTTAGCAAACTAAAATAGGAGGCAAAAGGGAAAGTTTATCTTGATTCAAACTTCCAAAATTATGTGGCATGTCATTCATATCTCTTAATTATAGCATTTAGGTGGTCATTTTTACCCTGGAGATCTATTCTATTCCCATACTTCTCAGCCCTTATGTTATCATATCAATTCATGGCTTCTTGAATTATAGCCCTCATATCTCATACATATAAAGTTCCATTGATTTTATACAGCAGAAACAAAATATAGATAAGTGCACTAAGCAGGGACATAGTCTCCACTGTAAAAAAAAGTCTTTATCATAATCTTTAATTGTCATGCTAATAGATTGGAAAAAAATATAAATAAATCAAAATCTAGAATCAGATAAATGAGTATTTGGGGAATTTTGTGTATGATGAATTTTCTATTTCAATTCAGTGTGAGGAAGAATATTTTACATTTTCCTGTATAGTGAATTCAAACCAGTCACAAACAATTGAAAATATAACTATAAAGGGGAAGTTGCTGTATCGGCTATCAAAATATAATATTTTAGCAATTAGAACTGTGACAATATTTATAATTAACTGTGGTGGCAGAAAAGTAGTGAATATTTTCAAATGTCAAGCAAATACTAGGAGAAAATAGAAGAATAAAATATTTAAACTAGAGTATCTGTTGCTGGTACATAAATAAAGGAATTGCTTCCTAGAGAGGCAGAAAGATCAAAGCTGACCTATAGTGTAACCTTTATACCCAGAACCCTGATATTTATGTCCACTTATTTACATATTTGCTCTTGTACTTCAGTAAATCTTTTAATTTTCCTTATAAAGACCAATTACTTGTATATTTCTTGCTATGTTTATTACTGCTGTTTAAGTGACTTGTTTTGGATTATAACTTTTTTATGATCTTGCCATATCAATTATATATTTTCATAAGATATATTTTTATTGAATTCAAATGTGAGCATATGTTCTTTATACTTCCTACTTTTTCAAATTTATGCTAAGTTTTCTCTTTTCTATGCTTGGTCTGGAAGAAAATAACATATTCTATTAAACCAAACTATTGAATTTTTTAAAATTATATAATTAAAATTTCTCAGGTTGATTTGTTGAAATACATATCTGTTGACTTTTTGCTGTTGTTGTTTATAGTTTTTAGAACTATATGGTTAGATGAATGAAAGAAATGGAAAGTGGAAAATGCAGGTGGAAGAAACTGTGTACATGTGTGTATGTGCATGTGTGTGTGTGTGTGATTATTCCAGTATTGTCCTTTATAGGATATCATATCTCACTAAAGTTTCAAGATTACACAGAGATTCAAATATTTTACTTTTATCATTTTAGTTTATTTGTTATATGATTTGCCAGAATCAGGGGTTAAGTCATATGCTATTTGGTGTTTTGGGAAATGGACTTTAGGTTACATGCAGCACAATTTTCCTTTTGGATATATTGAGGTTTCTCTAAAATCATGTTGTCTATGATATTTACTTATGTAAATTGGTTATCTATGCTTGCATACTAATTCTTGGAGTATCCTTGCACCCTCTAGTCCTGCATATGTTTCACAATGAAATGGATTATTGTTATATCTGACTGACCTTATAACTTGATGCATCTGACATGATTTAGCTTATCATGGGCATTTCTGGCCACATGGTCAGCTGGTGTTCCATGATGAAATATTCTGTTTCTATTAAAGCTCTCAGTAGCACAACAGGGCTGTTTATTGTGTTGGTTTGGGGCTGTTGTGTACCCAAGAAAAGCCATCTTCTTTTAATCAATTCTTGTGGATGCAGACCTGTTGTAGGTGGGTTCTTTTGATAAGGTTATTTCCATGGAGATATGACCCACCCAATTCAAGGTGGGTCTTAATACTTTTTATTGGAGTACGTTATGAGGATAAAACTGAGTGGTGAGAGAGAACTTAGAGTAAAATGCTCCAAGATGCCCCTGGAGAGACAAGCAAGGACACATAGTAGCTGAGGGAAAGAGCCATTGAAAGCAAAATCCAGGAGTGAAGGACGAGCAGGCATTACCATGTACCTTCCCATGTGACAGAGGGACCTAGATGCCAGCAGTCTTTCCTCAGAGAAGGTAACTTCCTCTTTATGTCTTAATATAAGCATTTTCATGGCTTTGGAAATATAAATTTGTAACCTAATAAATCCCCATTGAATAAGCCAACTCATTCCTGGTATATTGCATTCCAGCAGCTTTAGCAACCAAAATATCTATTAAATGGTGTAAAATTCTCTGCTGCAAATGGTATGGCATTACTGTAGAGCCCCGTTGGGATTATCCCACTGGGGCTTGCAACAAACTTTACAAGGCTCTTTTCCCACCATTGCTCTCTCCAATACCACAGGATCTTCCAAAGTCAAACGGCAGGGCTGCTTACACCATAGCCTGTACTTACTTTGACCTCACACATACCTAGCATCCTTCTGCATCATCTGTCATATTGTCCAGCACAGTATTTCTAGGTGTGACATATTCTGCTTCTAGAACGTGAAAAGGCCCATCAGTAGTTGTGCTTCCTTCTCCTTGGTAGGAATTACAAGATAGGATAATTTATCTTTTAGTTAAAGAACACCCCTGATTACTGGATCTGTAAACACTTTTCAGATGTGGTAGAGCCCTAAATCTTTGTGGAGTTTATCTCCCTACTTTCTGGAGTACATGTGTCTTACCAAGCCCCCATCATGCTACCTTCTTTTTGCCCATTTGGACCAATCACATAATTTTATCAATGCAATGGGTCAATGTTTTATAGGGTGTCAGATTATAAAGATCTCTTAGGAAAATATTATGAAGAGATCAGAAGAGTTAACATAGACCCACATAAAATTGCTAATATTTATTGTAGTCCATTCCATACGAATGGGAACTATTTCTGAAGCTCTTTTCTGATTGGGATAGAAAGGAGCACATTAATCATTAATAGTGATAATTTATACCTGTGCCTATACTAATGTATTCCAGTAAAGAAGCCATATTTGATCCAGCTGATTTTGGGGTCATTACTTGTTTGAACTTGTAATCAGTCCACAGCATTTTCCAGAATACACATGATTTCCTTCAGGAGCCAGCTTCATAATTTAAATTGCCCTGGGAGGAAGACCTCTACGTTTTCTTAAAGTGTGGAGGAAAGTTAGTTCTTAGCAGGGAGGGGTGGACATGTTTGAAGGCTCAGAAGATTCAGAGAACTCTGGAGAGTCAAAATTTTCAGCAGCTTCCACCCAGATCCTGACCTTGGCATAACAGATTGGTCATTTTACAGTCTTGAAATCCAGATGTTGCAATTATTGAATCCTGAACTTGATTCTTGACTTCCTCTTTCCCTGAAGGAGATGAGATCTTTTTTGTATATATTGAAAGAGGCTCCTGGCTTTCACACTTGGCTTTCAATTGCTTTTACTCTCCTTTGCTGAGCCATCCAACCCTGTTATCCTTATACCTCTTATTTCATTTGTTTCATTGGAAATGAAGTAGGAAAAATTCTGAACACCACACAAGAAGGAATGGAGGCCTCTGAGAAGTGAACAAGCTTTTTATTCCCATGACAAACTCAGAGGACTTCTGTCCAAAGTCTGAGTCCTGAATATTCTTTGTCTCCAGATTATATAGGAAAGCAAGCAGGGCAGGTGCTACTATGAAATGGACAGGGACGGTGCTATAAGCTCTGGCTCACAGCTGATTTCTTTTGTCTGGAATGTAAGCAGGCCTGGACATGTCTGGCAGATGCAGCAGACATTTTATTTCACTATCTCTTTCAGAAAGCATGTTTTCACATGTTCTTGAGAGTGTACAAATTCATAAAGCCATTTTAGTAGGGAAATAGAACAATAATACTGGGATCACTCTTTTGAACTACCTTATTCTCCCCTTTGGATGATAGTATTCATCATATTTTATTCCATAGATGTAGCACCATTTTCATTTGTGGGAACTAACTCATATTTGTGATATTTTGAAAGGTGCAGGCCTCTGAGTTGAGATAAGTAAGAGGCAGTTTTTCTGTCTGCTATGGCTGTTACAGTTTGGCTTACACTTTCAGTAAGCAAAGGAGGAGGCAGGGGAGGATAAGATGTATACTAAGCAGCACTAAAACACTTTCAATCCGAATTTTGAGCCCTCCAAAGTTTAAGAACCCTGAACTCCCCTGAACAGGTTCTTGGGCTCCCAGCCATTCCAGGTCTGAACTGGGACATGGGCTAGGGTTCTCATGCAATTGGTGATTTCCTCTATTACCTTTTCTTGGACCTCTAAATGCGGGCAACAGTTGGAAAGGTTGAATTTCCTACATATTCCTCTTTGCTAACAGGTAGTAAGGAGCCAATACGTTTGATATGTGGCTGTTCTAAATTTGGTTTATTTTTGTGCCAATAGATTTAGAGCATGAACAGTTTCATGTGTGATTAGTTCTACTACTGCCTGGCACCAAATAATGCAGTTTAACATATTACCTGGGGTCCAGTACCCCCATGACCTATCTTCTGCTCATGCTGCCAGACTGTAATACTGGATGATGCACTCAGGGGTCATTCATTATCTTTCCAGTTCCCTATTTGTATGCCTCTTTTTGATCTTGGTTATTTTCTGATTCATAGACTAGGTATCTTGGTAATTTCCCTTGCTTTAGGGAGATCAGGAAGAAGGAATGGTGGACAGTTTCTACCACAGTCTCCTGCCCATGTTGCAGGTAATTCAGAATAGGCTGTCCTGTCACAGATCCAGTACAACTGTTCAGGGGCTTTCCAAATGCATGAGGCTGAAATATTTCTCCAGAACTTTTAGGGAGGGGAAAGAGGCTAATGGTGATGGGTCAGGAGTTGTGTGATTCTCATCTGATCTCCACCATAAGGCCACATTTTTACTCTGATTATAGTACTGTTGCCCAGACAGATGAGGTTCCCAACTGGGACTGAGAAGTTGCTTTCCCATCTAGTTATGCAGTTTTTTTTTCCAATTATGGAAGTTGTCAGGTCCCATCTGCTGGGTCTAGGCTGTGGGGCAGTTACATTTACTTTTTTTGTTGGCATCAGTTCTCTTGCTTCCCATAGCTAGTGGTCCCCCATACTTGCTCCTCCACAGACACAGCAGGAGGAAACACTTAGGGAGGAGGTTACCTGATCTGCTAGTGGAAAAAACAGATTTTGAGTGCTTACAGGAATGGCTGGGGGTTGTTCTTGTATTTCCTTCTAGAAGGAATGTAATACCTGGAATTTTTCTTGGTTGAAAGAATTCTTGGTTATTTTTATATAAAGTGTGGGGCCATTGATGACTTTAAGGGACCACTTTAACCCAAGGAGCACCTGGACTCCTTTTTCCCACCATAAATATTTAAAATGGTAAAATTAGCAAGATTGCAATATCATGTACCACAACTGGGGGTACTTGGTGTTACTTGTAGGAGGGTATCTTGGAGGCTTTCTATTTGGTATAACACACAGGAACTTGTGGTACTTCATCCTTTTTGTAGGAGGGTACCTCAGGGGCCTCCTATTCATGGTAACACACAGTGTGTCACCGGGTCTAAAAAAGAACAAGTGATAGAAATGTTAAAGAGTAGAGACACTGCTTGTTGGCTTTTTGGAGCAGTGGCTCTGCTTACTATTATTTCTTTTTCCCCTTCTCAGAATTTTAATTCTACCACAGTTTCATGCTCAGGTTTGTTAAGGTCATGGAAAATGCAGCGGTGGTCTTCCCCAGGGTCACAGGTCGAGTATGTGGCCTGATTGTAGGTATAGAAGCCCTTTGGGATACCATTACGGGTGTGGAATACTAGGGTGAAAATGACTGTACCACCAATCTTGGTAGCACAGATGCACTTGTGGTAGGAATCTGGGGTGGTGGTCCTAAAGGGACAAAAGGATAAGGCAAGAAAGATTAAAGACAAAAACAGCATTTTGTAACTTGTATAGGAAAGGAGGAGTTACCCAGATATGGATTATGCCACCAAATTAAAGTAAAATTAGTTTCTGTAAAGAATTGTAGGTGACCTACTTTTAGGAGAGCTAACACACAGCCAAATGAAAAGCAAACACAAAGATTAGGATAAGAAAAATTAGGCCACAGATCTGACAGGCTGGGGTACCCATGCTGCAGTTCCTCAGTCTTTGGCCATGTGAGGATCAGTCAACCCTGGAGTAATTAAAGCAAGGCTCAGAGCCAGAAGATTTCCTCAGACTTCAGCAATGCATAGACCAGACAGCTCTAAAGTGGCTGGGGCAGGGCAGGTGGGTTTTTTATGGGGTGTCAGATGCAGTGGTTTTTCTAGGTTAAAACCCTTCCAAGATAGGGTTAAGCCATTTCCAGGTTTTAACCAGGAGTGGTGGATCCAGAAGACAGTCTCAGCAACCTTGAGTGCTGTAGGGGTGGAAAGGCGGACCATATAGATCCTTAACCGAGTGGGTGTTAATGACTGATTTTTCCAATCTTTTACCCAGACCAATGATCCCGGAGTAAAGGAGTGCATGGCGGTGTTAGTTGTAGTGGGAATCGTATACTTACCAAGGTGAGCAGCTGAGACAGGGTGAAGCTTAGGTCCTGTTGTTGCTTTCTGAAGGTCAATTCTCCAAATTGCATATTTCCTTGGGGCTCTTTTATCAGTGGTGGAGGTCAACCAGACAAAACTTCAGAACGGGAAAATCTGGTTTGTTTTGTGGGACGCCATCTTACTCTTAACAAGGCTACAGGGAGCACATCAGTCCACTTAAGATTGGTTTCCTGACAGAGTTTCTTCAGATGTGATTTCAGAATGCAGTTCATTCACTCCACTTTTCCTTAACTCTTTGGCCTATATTCTGTGTGGAGATTGCATTTTATGCAGAGGGTTTTGCTTAGATTTTGTATAATTTGGGCCACAAATGCCCGTTCATTGTCAGAGCCTAAGGAGCTCAATAGACCATAATGTGGAATGATTTTTTTGCACAAGAACTGAACTACTTGCTGTGCTTTTTCTGAGTAAGTCAGAATGGCTTCTACCCATCCTGAGAAGGCACAGACTCCTACTAGTAAGTAGTGGGATCCTCTTGCCCGAGGAAGCTCTGTGAAGTCCACCTGGATGCTGTCAAATGGCATTTGTCCCATGTCTTAAATTCCCAGCGGGTGGTTTTGTCATTTGTTGGGGGTTGTTTTGAGCACAAGTTACATATTTAGCACAAACTGGTTGGGAAAGTTGATGCAGCCAAGGGATGTAAAAGAACTGTTGAAGAAACTGCTCCAGGGCTGTTATACTTAGTGACTATTTTCATGAACTTGTGAAACTACCGCTGGGCAGAGTGCTTGTGGGATAGCTAATTGATTATCCTTGAATTTCCACCATTCATTTGGTAGGAGAACTCTGCTTTCTTGGCTCAGCCAGGTGCATTCAGCCTTGGAATATTTTGGCTATAGGACACATAGGTTATGGTAGAAGTGTTGTTGTCGAGGACTGGGTTCCTATTAGGGCTGCTGCCTTGACTTCTTTATTGGCCTCCTACCAGGAGGAGCCCAGATTCTACAATTGGGTCCAGGGTTACTATTGCATATCCCGCTTTCCACATTTCATTGTGGGAAAAACTGCTGCTATCCATGTAGTACTCTACATCAGGGCAGAATGACTGGTCCTTTAGGCCTGGTCTGCTGGAGAACACTTCTTTCAAGGTTTCTATATCTTCATGCTTGGGCAGGTCTTCTCTTGTTAGTAGGAGGGTAGCAGATTTAGGCTGCATATGGCCTCCACATGAATGTTTGAGTTGTCACACAAGAGGGCCTGATTCTTCAGCAGCTGGGAAGTGGAGAGCCAATGATGTCCTTTTTGCTGGAGAACTGTCTTGATTTGGTGTGTGATGCAAAAAGTTAGTTGCTGGCTGATGGTTAACTTTTCAGCCTTGTAGGTTAGAATGACAGTGATAGCTATGACCCTCAGACAAGGAGGCCATCTTTTGGGTACCAAATGTAACTGCTTTGACAAGTAAGCTACCAGGTGGTTCCAAGAAACTAGTTTTTGGATGAGGAACCCTGTGGCTGTTCCCTGACATTCATGAATGCACAGGGTGAAAGTTTTGACAATGTCTGGGAGACCCAAGGCTGGTGCTTGGGGGAGTTCCCTCTTTAGAGATTCAAAGGCTCTCTGTTCTTTGGTTCTGCAGGGAAGGTGTGAATTTTCAGCTCCTCGTGTAGGCTTATACAGGGGCTTTACAATTGAGGCAAAGTTAGGGACCCAGATGCAACAGAATCCTGCAGCCCCTAGGAACTCACAGAGTTGTTGCCATGATGTGGGTATAGGTATCTGACAAATGGCTTGTTTTCTTTCAACTCCCAAGTGCTGGGTGCCTTGGGTGATGTGAAATCCAAAGAATTTTACTTGTTTTTTTTTTTGCAAATTTACTAGAGACCTTGAAGGCTCATTGATTAAGGTTGGCCAGGAAAGCCTTTACACCCTTTAGACATTCTTGCAAGGTTGTGCTGGCCAAGGGTAGATCATCCACTCATCCACATATTGCAGCAGAATGCTATTGTACTTTTTGTCATGAAATTCTTGCAAGTCCTTCCTAGGGTTTGGCTAAATAGAGTGGGTGAATTCTTGAATCCTTGAGGCCAGCACATCCAGGTGAATGGTTATCTTCCAGTGCATGGATGTTCCTATTCAAAGGCAAAAGTGGATTGGCTGACTGGTGTCAGATGAACACAGAAGAAAGCTTCTTTCAGGTCAAGGCAAGATAGAAATGATGTCATTGCAGGAATTAACCTCAAGAGAGTATATAGGTTTGGCACTATGTGAAGTAAGGTAGCAGTTACTTTGTTGATGGCCCACAAGTCTTGAATGGGGTGGTAGTCACTGGCGCCAGGTTTTTGTACTGGTAGCAGAGGAGTGATCCATGAGGACTGACATTCCTGTAGTATACCATGAACAAGAAAGTGGTCAATGTGTTCCTGAATTCCAACCAGGGCTTCTTGGGGGACTGGATATTGTTTAAGATGCACTGAGGCAACTCCGAAGTGGAGTTCCACAAAGACTGGAGGGGCATTTTTGCTAGACCCTGTAGACTGTTTTCTGCCCAAACAGAAGGATCAATTCCTGGCACCTATGAATGGTTGGGCTGGTTTTGGCTTTCTTTGGCAAGAAAGAGGCACCACTCTTCCATATGGGGGCTATCAGAGTCACTATAGTCTTTTTCCTGGGTCCCTTAATGTAAGGAGACATTTCTTTTGTGCATTGAAACTTATTTCATCCTGGAGTTTTGTCAGGAGATCTTGGCCCAGTTAGGGTACCAGGGCAGTAAGAAAGGTAAAGAAATTGATGAGAAACTTCATGGGATCCTAGCAGACACTTACAGGCTGTGAAGAAGGGATGTTGAGCTGAGACATCAGTGGCTCCAACAATGGTGGCTTGCTTTTTAGTTTTTGGCCCAATGTCCTGTCTGACAACAGAATGTTCTGCACCTGTACCTACCATAAAGTCCATCTTTTGCTCCCTTGCTGACATCATGACTCTGGGTTCCATGGAGCTGTGTATGAAGGGGCCCAGTCTGTCTAAGTCTGAGTTGCCTTCAAGGGCTGTTAGACCTATAAAATCAGCAACTCTGGGTTCCCCACAACTGGGGGGATTATCATCCTTTCCCATCATTTGTTGGGGTATTCTGCTTTCCAGTGGCCCTCTTCCTTACAGTAAGCACACTTGTTTCTTCCTGGTGGAGCTACTCTCCTACATTCTCTAGATGGCCCCTAATAAGTGGGTGTGATATCTCTTGACTCTGGTCACTTGAAGGTTCCAGGTTTTGAGAACAGGGCTTCCTGGTGTGCCCTTGGTGAGCACTGCAGCAATCAGGCCTACTTTTTTCTGTAGTTGGTGGTCTGCTTCTCTCTGTGTCTCCTGGTCTCTGTTCATGTATACTTTGGTAACTAACTCAAGGAGCTGGGAAATATCCACTCCAGAAAACCCTTCTAATTTTTGCAGCTTTCTCTGGAAGTCAGGTTGGGCTTGCCTGACAAATACAGAGATAACACATCTTTGGTTTTATAGCACATGAGGGTCAAAGGGAGTGTACAGCTTCAAGGCTTCACAGAGGCACTCATGGAGCTGCTAAGGGATTGTCTAACTTTTGCAGGACTTCAGCAGTTTTTAATGTATTAGTTCTTTTTCTGGTCCCCTTTTTCATGCCTTTAATAAACACATCTTGGTAGAGATTTAAACTGTTTCTGCCAGCTTCAGTGATTGGGCTCCACTATGGGTCGGCATCTGGGAAGGAGTTTTGAGCATATCGGGATGTGCTCATCATCCCTGCAGGAGAATTTTCTTCTAACCACTTCAGGGCAGCTTGTGAAATCCGTTTGCACTCCTCTGCATTGAAGAGGGTAATGCAGAGTTGATGGCAATCTTGTCATGTTGTCTGATGGGTTTGTATAATTGGCTGGAGTAAGTTGATTACAGCCTGTGGCATCTCAGTGTAGGAGGGAGTGTGGATTTTCCAGTTTACGTGGTCAGAGGTTGAAAAAGGCTGGTAGACAAATATTGGTTGGCCTCCCTGCAACTGGCCTTCTATATCATAGTAAATAGGTCCTATGGTTTCTTGCAGGGGCAGTTTCAGAGTTCCTAAGGTACTGTAGATTTTTCCAGCTCAGGATTGGAGGTTCCAGGCATGCTGGATTTCTGAAGGGGGTTCAGGCAGACTGGGACCAGGGCAGATGGAAAGTGATAGTGGAGAGCTAGCTAGAGTTCCTGATGAGGTGGAGTTTCTGGTAGAGGGTGTCGGGGGAGCTGACAGTGTTTCTGGAACCACAGCTGGTGTTTGATGTGGGGTCAGGAAACCAGAGCCTAGTAAAAGTAAGGCGGGGGTGATAAGTCTTCATTGGCAGTGGGGAGGACTGGATGTTTTCCTGGAGTTTAGGATTTAGGAAAGTGGAGGTAAACAGTCTCTGTCAGCAGTGGGGAGGATGGCCCTCTGTCCCTTCATCTTGGCATCCCAAGGGTGGGAAGAAGTTTTTGTCAGTGGTGGTTAATTCTACAGGGTCAGAATTTTAGTGGTGGCTCAGGCTAATTGCTTTGCAGTAACTCCTCCAGGGAGTGGAAAACCCAGGTCAGCATGGGCTACCAGGATATTTGCGTGGTTTTCAATGCAAGTTTTAGCGATGGTGGTGAATTTTGAATAAGTTGGAGCCAGGAGTCAATGTATGGAAACCACTCAGGGTGCCCAGGTTTTCCCATGATAAGTTACAAGATGGCTTGGATCATTTGGGGATTGAATGACCCCTTGGATGGCCATCTAACTCTAAAAGTCAGCCAGTCCAATTGGCAAAATTTATGCAACTCTTGGGGCTTAAGCTTCACTTCATAGTCTCTAGTAAATCCTTTTATGAAGTTCTTAAGGAGTCAGGCTAAAGTGGTTTTGCTCTTAGTACCACCCATAGTGATCCTCCTGAGGCACCAGATGACAAAAGAGTAGAATAAACAAAATGACAATCACTTCATCTGTCTCTGACAACTTTCCTCATGGGAATTTAAGCTCCTCTTGTCATGAGGGAAATTGGTATAAACCCCCAACCCAGACTCTATTTCTTTTGATTGAGAGGGCTGCCCTACAAGCTGTATGAGGACCCATGGAACTGAAAATCAGGATATTCAACTCACTTCATGGATGATGGAGTGCCAAAGCCTCAGGACAGAGTCACATCTCATTCACACACTTTCACACATCAGGCACTCAACAGCATGACAAGTTATGTTGTCTGCCAAAACCAGAGTGTATCTAACTACCAGGGATTTCTCCTTCAGTTTCTCCTCTACCCAAAAGGTACTCAGCTCAGTTTAGGAGGTGATCAGTCTCCTCCTCTGCCTGAAAGGCAGGACCTGTCCATCCCTATACCTGATTGAATGGCTGTTCTTACCACTCTGAGAAGCAAGGCTCTGGTCCAGTTCTCAGGGCTGCTGAGGTCCCGCCTGAGTCCAGGGAAGCCTGTGTCCCATTCCAACTATGAACTGGAGGAAGAGGTTCTGGGACATGCCAGAGGATGATCCTTGGAGACAGGGAGGGGATGCAAGGGTGTCTATCTCTTAAGGTGCAGAGCTTCCTGGCCAATGCACCAGGAATTAAGTAGGGAAAACTTTAAACACCACACAAGAAAGCACCAAGGCCTCTGAGAAGAGAACAAGCTTTTTATTGACATGGCGGACTCACAGGACTTCTGTCCAGAGTCTGAGTCCCGAATATTCTTTGTCTCTAGATTATATAGGAAAGCAAGCAGAGCTGGAGTTACTATGGGAATAGACACAGATGTTATAAGCTCTGAATCACAGCTAATTTATTTTGCCTGGAATGCAGGCAGGCCTTGGTATGCATGGCAGATGCAGCAGACATTTTGTTTACTACCTCTTTCAGAAAGCATGTTTTTACACATTCTTGAGAGTGCACAAGTTCATAAAGCTATTTTAATAAGGAAATACAGCAATAATACTAGGACCACTTTTATGAACTACCTCAATACGTCTCAAATATATGATACATTGCATTTACACTCATCAGTAAATCCTCTTCCACCAATACACCCTACCAAATCATTTAAATAAAAGTTTTAACAGTTAGATCACCATCTGCTACTCAGAATTGTAAGAAATCTGCCTATAAGTAGTGATGGCATCCTAATTGTCACCTTGTTGGTGACTGATCCAGGTCCAACTCTATCTTTTCATCTGTTTTCTCAGACCACTAACAGTACCAATTGTTGCAAGCTAGGTTCTCCAGAATCAGACACTGAGACAGAATTGGGTTACAAGATGTTTTTCAGGGATGAGTGCTTGTGAAGGAAAGGGGAAAGAAGTAGATCTGAGCAGAGGAAGAAGTTAAATTTTAAAGCAGACCTGACAAAACCTAGATAAGTGAACTAGAACTCTGGAGCAAGTGTTGCTTATCAGAGAGTACCAGGCTAAGGAAAAATGGCTCTCTATTCTATCACCTCACTCAGTCACTTGATAGATGCTATTCAGAAAAGGGCATGATCTTGAGGAAGGCAGCTTTCTGCCCCTGAGGTAGACACTGAAGGAGAAAGAAGCAGATGCTGAGTACTGAACATGGTGCCTGTAACTTGGCAGTATGTTCTTCCATGAAGGGGGATCACCTTGGTCCATCTCTGTGTCTACCTTCTTGAAACAACAGCTTGCCCAAAGCCAGGCTAGAAATGAACAACTAGACTGAAGAACAGAAGTAGCCTAAAGAAAAGGTATGCCTTCTCTAACAACATAGTAGAAATCAATATGAATCTCTAAAGCCCAGTGATTTATGTGGTAAGACCAAGTTCAATTCTCTGGGCCAGTCATAATCTTGGAAGAAATGAAGACATAGCTTCAATTCCTTTCAATTCCATCATAAGGTTCTCATTTCCTAACTCCTAAAATTTTAGTTTTAAAATTACAGTCATTTTAGAATTATTCATTCATTCATTTACTTATTTGCTTAAAAATATTTATTGAATGCTTATTCTGTAATGTACTACTCTGGAAGCTGGAAATATAGTATGGCAAAAACAGATAAAATCCATGCTTGTTCTTATTGGGTGGGATAATGCAATAAATATTTAATGGCAGGTGTTCTAGTTTGCTAGCTGCTAGAATGTAATATAACAGAACTATAATGGCTTTTAAAAAGGAGAATTTAGTAAGTTGCTAATTTACAGTTCTAAGGCCAAGAAAATGTCCCAAATAAAACAAGTCTATAAAAATGTCCAAATTAAGGCACCAAGAGCTTACCCTCATGCAAGAAAGGCTGATGAAGTTCAGGTTTTTTCTCTCAACTGGAAAGGGGCATTGCAAGCATGGCAACATCTGCTGGCTTCCTCTCCAGGCTTCTTGCTTCATGAAACTTCCCTGAGGGCATTCTCCTTCTTCATTTCCAAAGGTCACTGGCTGATAGACTCTTTGGTTCTCTTGTCACTCTGGCAGCCCTCTCGGATCTCAAGCCTTTTCCAAAACGCTTCCTCTTCTAAAGGATTCCAGTAAAGTAATCAAGACTCATTTGGAGTGGGTGGAGTCATGTCTCCATCTTATCAAGTTTAATACCCACAATTGGGTGAGTAACATCACCGTGGAGATAACCTAATCAAGTTTCCAACCTATAGCCCTAAATAGGGATTAAAAGAAAGGGTTGCTCCCACAAGATTGGATCAATATTAAAACACTGTTTTTCTATGGTACATAAATCCTTTCAAACCAGCTGCTCTCTTACAAAAGATGATATGAGAAACACTCTTAGTTGAAGGGATATGTAACAGAGTCCTGAATGAAGCAAAGAAGTAAATTGTGCAGCTATCTGGAGAAAAACATGTTGGTAGTAAAAGAAACAGAGAGAACAAAGACTCTGAGGTGGGATCATGTTTGGCTTGTTCTAAGAACGGAATGCTGGCCTGTGGGAGCTAAAATGGACTGATAGAGGGAGAAGTAGGATATTTCAGACTGTTCTATTTATCTGTTACATCGGGCTCTGTGAGAATTGGAGTTAATACCCTCAAAGCACTTTGAAGGGTACCAGACAGAGCAAACAACACAAATGGCAAGATTAGCTTCCTGTGGGAGGTTTTATGTGAATAAATGTCATCTCTTCCCTGAAATCAAAAGAGCTCCTCATTGTTTACAGAAAGAAGCTTAAAATCCTTTGCCTGATATTCAGTTATCTATGAAATTTGGGCCCAAATATATTTTTCAAACTTTACATTTTCAAATTTTCACACAGTCCATCTGGCAACTCTTTGACTTTCAAAGATGTTGTCCAAATTATAACAGTCAAGTACAGCATATAAACACCCCTATTCTACTTAATTTGTATTTATCCTATATCTCAATCTACCTTTGAGCTTCATCACTTCTGTGAAGGCATTTTCAAACCTTTCTGTTCTTAATGATTCCACCCTCCTTGTAACTCCTGCACCAGTAACCTGTCGCTTATGAACTCTCCGCACTCAAAAATTGACTTCTGAGTGTAATCTCTTTGAGGGAGGGTTCTGTCTAGAATGCTCAAATCTGTATAGCACTGTGCCAGTTGGAAAGGATGTATGTCCCCTAGAAAAGCCATGTTTTAATCTAAATCCCATTTCATAAAGGCAGAATAATCCCTATTCAATACTGTATGTTTGAATCTGTAGTTAGATAATCTCCCTGGAGATGTGATTTAATCAAGAGTGGTTGTTAAACTGGATTAGGTGATGACACGTCTCCACCCATTTGGGTGCATCTTGATAAGTTTCTCGAGTCCTATAAAAGAGGAAACATTTTGGAGAAGGAAGGAGATTCAGAGAGAGCAGAAGATGCTGCACCACCACAAAGCAGAGAGCCCACTTTGGAGATGAAGAGGGAAGACACCTCCTGGGGAGCTACATGAAACCAGAAGCCAGGAGAGAAAGCTAGCAGATGATTCTGTGTTTGCTGTGTGCCCTTCCAGCCAAGAGAGAAACCCTGACCATGTTTGCCCTGTGGCTTCTCACTTGAGAGAGAAACCCTGAACTTCATCAGCCTTCTTGAATCAAGGTATCTTTCCCTGGATGCCTGTGATTGGACATTTCTATAGACTTGTTAAATTGAGTCATTTTTTCAGCCTTAAAACTGTACACTAGCAACTTATTAAATTCCCCTTTTTGAAAGCCATTCTGTTTCTGGTATATTGCATTCTGGCAGCTAGCAAACTAGAACAAGCACTAAGGACAGGTGTTCATCATGCAATTGTGGAAGGCTCCGAATTTCTAAGGAAGGTCAGTTACCAAAGGGAGAAAGAACTTTAATTTGTGCAGAAACACTGGATTCAGTACACTGAAATTATTTTCTCAGGAAATAAATTTAATATCTTCCCTATAGGTTTAATCTTCTGAGCTCTTGGTTCCTTGAGACACTTGGCCCAAATTTACTGAATAGCTCTTTAGAAAAACCTCTTCTGTATGCTCTGCAGAATTAAGAGTCAGTGTGTTCTTTCTCAATGTACTGTTGGAAGGTCTACTTTGCAAGGTGGCTTCACTCTATCTTTCTAGACACCTGCAGGAGTTGAGATGAATGACAAGTCCACTTTTTTTCCTCAATGGTAATCTACTTTTATAACAGGAACTGTTAGTTTTGTGATTCACCTTGATATAGGCAGGCAAGTAGTATAATGACTTCTTTCTTCATACAGGGGAGTTAAATGGGCTTGGATATTGCTAAACTGAATTTAGCAGCCTGGAGAAATGTAAACTCTAAAACCACTTGGAGAATAATTTGGTTTAGTCAGCTTCCTTTCCCAGATCATGCACCCAAAAACAAAATAATAATAATAATAATGTCTACCCTTTTTCTTTTTAGTTTCAGTTATCTAACTTGTACTTATATTTTGTTTGAAATTGACATTTGGCATGGAAATACTGATTGCTAGAATTGAGAAGGCATTGCTTTTCTGGGTCTTAATTTTTTTTTCACTTTACCTAGATTGGATATTGTATGTAGGAAACAAACCTCTGAGTCAGCTGACCTGAAGTCTTTTCTTAATTAATTAATTAATTAATTTATTTATTTATTTATTTATTCTGTTTATTAAACATACCAACATACAAAACCAAACACCATTACCATATGATCATACTGTTCTACATATATAATCAGTAACTCACAATATCATCACATAGTTGCATATTTATCATCATGGTCATTTCTTAGAATATTGGCATCAATTCAGAAAAAGAAATAAAAGAAAACAGAGAAAAAATCCATACATATCTGACCTGAATTCTTATACACACGTACCAACATTGTTTTCTCTATTAGAATATCTGGATTGGGGCTGAGAAAATACAGCTTAATAGACTTTTCCAGTCAGCATTTGTTTATACCCTGGATTTCAAGTAGAATACTTAGTTTTAAAAGCACAGCCATTATCTATGGTGTATATACTTAAATTGTCTTTGTTTACACGGTAATAAGAAGAAAGTGACCCAAAATGCATTTCTGTGTTTAGAAAATATTAAATTCTTGACACATTTTAATAGTAAGATAGTTTTCCTAACTATTTCTAAATTAAACCACTGTAAGTCCTTTACTTTACCTAGTCCTATTGCCTGTGCAACCCCAAGATGTCAGCATCTTTTCATTTAATTAATTTCCATGCTTAACCACAACTCTTTATACTCTTTCTTACCAGGGGTTAGAAGACTTCTGTGAATGCTTCTATTCCACTCCTATGTGTGTGAAAATGATGTTAGAATTGTTGTGATTATTTAAAAGCCCAAAATTCATACCCCCTTTTAAAAATTATCCTTGTTTACACTGTCCTCAATTCCCCTATCCCTCCCTTCTATTTTTTAAAATCAACCTTTAATTTTGAAATAATTAAAAATTCATAAGATATTTTAAAGAGGATGGAGAGGCCCCATGTATCCTTCACCCAATTTTGCCTAATGTTTGCATCTTATGTAACTACAGTACAACATCAAACCCAGAAACTGATATTGGTACAACATGTGTGTATAGTTCTCTGCCATTTTATTGTATGGATAGATTTGGGTTAGCACCACAATTAGGATGCAGAACTACTCCATTGCCAAAAGATCTCCTGATGTTTCCCTTTATGGTCACACTCACCACCTTCTTTCCCACCATTTTGAATCCTTGGCAACCACCAACATGTATGCCATATCTATACTTTTGCCATTTTGAGAATGCTATATAAATGGAATCTTAGAACATGTGACCTTTGAGATAGGCTTTTATTCACTCAGCATAATTCCCTTGTGATCTACCCAAGTTGCTATGTGTATTAATAATTTGTTCCTCTTTATTGCTGAGTAGTAGTCCATGGTAGGGATGTTCCATGGTTTGTTCAACCATTCTCTTCTTATAAAACATTTCAGTCGTTTCTGATTTGGAGTCTTTACAAATAAAGCTGCTGTGAACAATCTTGCATGGGCTTTTGTGTGGATATAAATTTTTATTTCTCTGAGATAAAGCATAGGATTGCTCCTTTTGATTCTTAAAATATTTGTTTTTCTTTCCCATATTCCTGTTTTTCTCTCCCAAACTCCTGATACACTGGTTGGGTCAAGGCACCTAATCAATATTTAGGATCTGATCACTTCACTGATGAACTTCAAAATTTCATAGAGAATGAACTAGATTATAGGACTATACATAAATGTTTTGAAGGAATGCCAGTATCATGGAGGAGACACTGGTGAGGACTTTGATCCCTGCTCCAAAGCCAAATTCTCTTGTCTCAGCCTGTCCTCCTTTCTTTCATATCAGATGTTGTATTTTATCCAGTTCAACTAAGTAATCCAAGCATCTAAGCAAGGATAAGCAGGTACCTTCCTAAAACCTATTTACCCTTAATCTGGAATGATGAAAGATAATCTAAATGCATTGTATTCATTTACTGCCTTTTATATGAAATGTTTAAGATATCTCTGGAGGAGTTGTGAGAAGATTGATAGAGAAGGACTAGAATGTTTTGAAGAGACTGTTGATAGAAATGTCATTTAGAGATAGAGACTCTAAAGACACTTCTGATAAAGCTTTAGACAGATATGAGGCACTTGTTATTATAGACTGGAAGGAAGGTGATCCTTGTTTTAAAATGGCAGGTAATCTGGCAAAATTGACAAGTGGCTTTGGCTTAAAGGCTGATTTATAAAAGCCATGAACTTGGATATTTAGCAGAGGAGATTCAGAGAGAGCAGAGAAGAATGACATAGTCATGAGAAGCACAGAGTCCATAAGCCAGCGACCTTTGGAAATGAAGAAGGAAAATGAATTCCAGGGAGCTTCATGTAACAGGAAGCCAGGTGTATTAGTTAGGATTCTCTAGAGAAACAGAATCAACAGGGAATGCTCACAAATATAAAATTTATAAAAATGTCTCACGTGACCAGGAGAATGCAGAGTCCAAAATCTGCAAGGCAAGCTGTGAAACCGATGACTCTGATGGAAAGTCTGGATGAACTTCACAGGAGAAGCTTGCCAGCTGAAGCAGGAATAGAGACTGTCCCTTCTGAATCCTCCTTAAAAGGCTTCCCATGATTAGATTGAGAATCAGTAATTGCAGAAGACATTCCCCTTTGGCTGATTACAAATGGGATCAGCTGTGGATGCAGCTGACGTGATTATGATCTAATTCTATGAAATGTCCTCATTCCAACAGACAGGCCAGAACTTGCCCAACCAGACAAACATTTACCACAACTTGGCCAAGTTGACACATGAACCTGACCATGACAGTGGCCATGTTGACACATGAACCTGACCATGACAGTCCACCCCTTGTCAACATGGGAGCTATATATATCACCTTAAACTATACCCAATTTCCAAGTAAAATCAATAAAACCCACATTTTTTCTTTTACCTAACAATACTCGATTTTTCTGCATATAACTGGAAACACATTAAATCTCTCCAGAATTGAATACAAATCCTTGGGTAATATTCATTCTTAAACTTGACATCTTACAACTTAAATAGTAGTATAACATGAACAAAACAGCATTACAGTCCTCGTTTCTGTAACTGATCACGTGGTCAAAGTTATTTATCACTACCTTTTTCCACTACCCATTCCATGTTCCCTTTACCCTCAGCAAGCACTTCAGCTGGCTGTGATTCTTTGCCTGGTGGGGTGACCCAAACCTTCATTCCTGAAGTTTCAGAGCCATTGGTAGTCCTGCCTGGATTGGGTTGTTGCAGCTTTCCATTGATTTCAATCACAGGGCATGGTAGTACTAAAAGACGCCCTAGGGGATCTCCTATATTAAAAGAAAACTCTTCTTTACCTCCATTATGTAGTTGCAGTTCTATTTCCCCCTGATAGTCAGGGTCAATAAACCCAGATAATAATGTAATCCCCTTCTTGGCTTGTTGATGCAGGGGCATGAGTAGCCCAAAGTGACCAGATGGCAGTCTTAGATTCCAGTTCAATAGAACGATTGTTGTTTCTCCAGGGGGAAGCATTCCCTGTTTTGGAACTAAAACCTGTAGACCAGCAGAGCTCAGGGTTGCAGGGACAGGAGGCAAAAATATTCCTAGTGGATCACTAGGGGTAATAGTGAGTGGTACCACTCCCATTTCCATCCCTTGGTCCCTGGACCCATGGATCCCGGCTATGGGAGAAACAGCACCATGCAGTGGATGCTTATTCAGAACATATACAGCCTCTGGAGAATGTTACCCCAGCCTTTCAAGGTATTGCCACCTAGTTGGCACTGTAATTGAGTTTTCAAAAGGCCATTCCACCATTCTATCAATCCAATTCTGGATGATGGGAAACATGGAAAGACTGGAAAATTTCATGAGCATGTGCCCTTTCTCACACTTCATTTGCTATAAAGTGTGTTCCTTGATCAGAAGCAATGCTATGTGGAATACCATGACGATGGATAAGGCATTCTGTACACCCACGGATGGTAGTTTTGGCAGAATCATTGCGAGCAGGGAAAGCAAACCCAGAATATGTGTCTATTCCAGTTAGAACAAATCGCCCCTTCCATGAAGGGAGTGGTCCAATGTAATCAACCTGCCACCATGTAGTTGACTGTTCAACTCGGAGAATGGTGCCATATCGGGGGCTTGGTGTAGATCTCTGCTGCTGGCAGATTGGGCACTCAGCAGTGGCTGTACCCAAGTCAGCCTTGGTGAGTGGAAGTGCATGTTGCTGAGTCTCTACATAACCTCCATCCTTACCACCATGATACTTTGTTCATGAGCCCATTGGGCAATGACAGGAGTTGCTGGGGAAAGAGGCTGACTGGTATCCACAGAATGGTCATCTTATCCACTTGATTATTAAAACCTTCCTCTGCTGAAGTCACCCTCTGATGTGCATTCACATGGGACACAAATATATTCATGTTTTTAGCCCACTCAGAGAGGTCTATCCACATACTTCTTCCCCAGACTTCTTTGTCACCAATTTTCCAATTATGGTCTTTCCAAGTCCTTCACCATCCAGCCAAACCATTAGCAACAGTCCATGAGTCAGTATACAAATGCACCTCTGGCCAGTTTTCCTCCCAAGAAAAATGAACAACCAGGTGCACTGCTCAAAGTTCTGCCCACTGAGAGGATTTCCCCTCACCACCGTCCTTCAAGGACACCCCAGAAAGGGGTTGTAGTGCTGCAACTGTCCACTTTTGGGTGGTACCTGCATATCGTGCTGAACCCTCTGTAAACCAGGCCCGAGTTTTCTCTTCCTCAGTCAATTCACTGTAAGGAACTCCCCCAATAAACCATAGCTCTGGCCCTATCTCGTATATACCATTTCCATTTTACAATAGAGTGCTGTTACGCAAGCCCAACTTTATGGCTTGGTGTGTCCAAAAACACCCAGCTCATGATAGGCAATTCAGGTCTCATGGTAACTTGGTGGCCCATAGTTAAACATTCAGTCTCTCTTAAGGCCCAGTAGCAAACCAAAAGCTGCTTCTCAAAAGGAGAATAGTTATCTGCAGCAGATGGTAAGGGTTTGCTCCAAAATCCTAAGGGTCTGCATTGTGATTCTCCTATAAGGGCCAGCCAAAGTCTCCAGACAGCATCTCTATTTGCCACTGACACTTCCAGCACCATTGGATCTGCTGAATCATACGGCCCAAGTGACATAGCAGCTTGTACAACAACCTGGACTTGTCACAGAACCTCCTCTTGTTCAGGTCCCCACTCAAAATGAGCAGCTTTTCTGATCACTCAATAAATGGGCCAGAGTAGCACACCCAAATGAGGAATATGTTGTCACCAAAATCCCAAAAGACCAACTAGGCATTGTGCCTCTTTTTCGGTTATAGGAGGAGCGAGATGCAGCAACTTATTCTTCACCCTAGAAGAGATATCTCATCATGTCCCACACCCCTGGACACCTAGACATTTCACTGAGGTGGAAGGCCCCTGTACTTTTGTTGGATTTATCTCCCATCCTCTGACATGCAAATGCCTTACCTGTAAGTCTAGAGTAGTTGCTACTTCTTGTTCCCTAGGTCCAATCAACATGATATCATCAATATAATGGACAAGTGTGATGTCTCATGGGAGGGAGAAAAGATCAAGTCCCCTGAGGACAAGATTATGACATAGGGCTGGGGAGATGACATACCCCTGAGGTAGGACAGTGAAAGTATATTGCTGACCTTGCCAGCTGAAAGCAAACTTTTTCTGATGGTCCTTACTAATAGCTATTGAACAAAAGCCATTTGCCAGATCAATAGCTGCATACCACGTACCAGGGTGGTATTTACTCAAACAATGATACCACATCTGCAATAGCAGCTGCAATTGAAGTTACAACCTGATTGAGCTTACAATAATCCACTGTCATCCTCCAAGACCTATCTGTTTTCTGCACAGTCCACATAGGAGAGTTGAATGGGGATGTAGTGGGAATCACCAGCCCTGCATCCTTCAAGTCCTTAAGAGTGGCAGTAATCTCTGCAACCACTCCAGGAATCCGGTATTGCTTCTGATTTACTATTTTGCTCAGTACAGGCAGTTCTAGTGGCTTCCACTTGGCCTTTCCCACAATAATATCCCCACTGCACGAGTTAGAGAGCCAATGTGGGGATTCTGCCAGTTGCTCAGTATCTCTGTTACGATTATACATTCTGGAACTGGGGAAATAAGTACAGAATGGGGCCGGGGGCCCACTGGACCCACTGTGAGATGGACCTGAGCTAAAATTCCATTGATCACCTGGCCTCCATAAGCCCGCACTCTAACTGGTGGACCAGAGTGACGTTTTGGGTCCCCAAGAATTAATGTCACTTCTGAACCAGCGTCTAATAATTCTTGAAATATCTGATCGTTTCCTTTCCCCCAATGCATGGTTACCCTGGTAAAAGGCCATCGGCCACCTTGGGGAAGGCTTGGAGGAAGATTAACAGTATAAATTTGTGACAGTGTAACAGGGTTCTCCCCCAAAGGACCCGGCCTCCCCTTCATTCAAGGGGCTCTGGGTCTGTAAACTGTTTCAAGTCTGGAAACTGTTTAGGGGCTGCAACTCTGTGTTTTTGTAATTCAGGTTAGACTTCCATTCACTTGACCTATAACACTTTTGTTTATACAGACTGAAGAAGAATTTAGTAGTCTGCCCTTCTATTGTATTTCTAGGTATCCCGTGATTTACTAGCCAATGCCACAAATCTCTGCAAGTCATATAATTTTGACGCCTGCTTTGAGTTTGCTGTCTATTATAATAGCCACATCTACCCTGTCTTTGGCAATTAAGTGCTGCCATTTGGCTTCTGCCAACTCGAGATCCCATCATTCCCATTGTGTTTAAGGATTCCAGCTCAGTGACAGCAGTTCCTACAGTAGTATCTGATCTACAGAGAAGTGTAACCACAGTGCTCCTCATGGATGATGATACTAGTCTCACAAATTTATTTCTCACTGTTCTGGTAAAAGGTGCATCCTCTGGACATTCCTGGGATGTAAGAACAGGCTTTGCATGATAAATCCACTCTAGCATTCCAATCTCTCTAAGCCTCTGGATCCCCTCATCTACATTATACCAGGGCAGTTCTGGCATTTCAACCTCAGGTAATGTTGGCCAACTTTTGATCCATGTTTCAACCAACCATCCAAACAAACTGTTAATACCTTTTCTAACCCCTTGAGCTATAACATTGAATGCAGAATCTCTGCTTAGTGGTCCCATATCAATAAATTCATCCTGATCCAGCCTTATGTTCCTCCCACCATTATCCCACACCCTTAAAACCCATTGCCACACATATTCCCCTGATTTCTGTCTATATAAATTGGAAAACTCACACAGTTCAGTTCTTTTGGAGTATAACATGCCTCCTCATGTGTGATACTTTGTACCTCACCGTTAGGGGCCTGTTGGGATTTTAGTCTAGTTATAGGTTGGGAAGAAATGAGGGGTCGTGGGGGTGGGTCATGAAAAGAATTAGAAATATCTTCCAAGCCATTTGCTTCAGCGCCTTCATTTGCAGTTTCATCTGGTGAAACAGGATTATTCACTCTAGGGATAATCCCTTCAGGAGGTGGTTTTGTGGCTAACTCCTCAAGGCAGGCTGAAGGTGGGGGCGGTTATACCCTCAGGGCAAACTATTACAGGGTTATCTAGAGAAGACTCAGCATGATCTAGGGTTTCAACCTCACCCCCGACATCATTATCAATCCTTATGTCACCATCCCATTTTTCAGGGTCCCACTCCTTTCCAATCAATGTCCTCACTTTAATGGCAGACACCATGCAACATTGAGATTTCAGTTGTTTACGTTGTAAAGTTGCTACTCTAACAATAAGATTCTGAGTCTGGTTTTCAGAAATCTCAAGTCTACAGCTACAGGAAATAAAATTTTCTTTCAGGATACTCATAGGAATGTCTACGTCTGTCAGATAGCACTTAAGTTTCTCGTTTGAAGCCTTAAGCCCATCCCTTTCACTCAATGTAGCCAGTTTATCTAACGACAACCAACTGTCATCTCTATACCTCTAATTTCTACAAAATTCTGTAAAGGTGTCAAAAACATTATTCCCCAAAGCCTGGTTTCGTACAAGCAAAGCATTATGAGAATCGAATGGTGATATTTTGACTATCTCTTTTCCCAACTCATTCCATGGATTGGGAGTGTCATTCTGATTATGGGAACCAGAGTCCTTAGTGTCTTTGAGTCCAGTCAGAGTAAGAAACCATTCATAAAAACCCATTTTTAAGATTCTGATTCTTAAGAACCACTCCTGGTACCAAGATGTATTAGTTAGGGTTCTCTAGAGAAATAGAATCAACAGGGAACACTCACAAATATGAAATTTATAAAAGTTTCTCACGTGACTATGGGAATGCATATCCAAAATCCACAGGGCAAGCTGTGAAACCGATGACTCTGATAGAATGTCTGGATGAACTCCACAGGAGAGGCTCACCAGCTGAAACAAGAATAGAGTCTGTCCCTTCTGAATCCTCCTTAAAAGACTTCCCGTGATTAGATTAAGCATCACTTATTGCAGAAGACACTCCTTTTTGGGTGATTACAAATGGAATCAGCTGTTAATGCAGCTGACGTGATCATGATCTAATTATGTGCAATATCCTCATTCCAACAGACAGGCCAGCACTTGCCCAACAAGACAAACATGTACCACAACTTGGCCAAGTTGACACATGAACCTGACCATGACACTAGCAGAGAAAACTAGAAGATGATAACTTGCTTGCCTTGTGCCCTTCCAGCTGAGAGAGAAACCATGACTATGTTCACCATGTGCCTTATCGGATGTGAGAGAGGCCCAGAACTTCATCAGCCTTCTTGAACCAAGGTATTTTTCCCTGAATATCTTTGATTGGACTTTTCTATAGACGTTGTAATTGGGACATTATCTTGGTCATAGAACTGTAAACTAACAACTCATTAAATTCCTCCTTTTAAAAGCCATTCTGTTTCTGGTTATATTGCATTCCAGTAGCTAGAAAACTAGAACAATATCCTTGGTTCAAGGCAGGCATTTTTAGAAAGGTAACTTGGAATAGTTAGTGGACATAACTTAGATAATCTCTAAAGTTTGCTTCTAACTCTAAAATTTTATTAATCTGTACAAAATTATCCATTGAAAGAGAAAGGAACTGAGCTCACACTATGAAACAAAAAAAACAAAACAAACAACTGAATTTGGATGTGAAATTAAGACATCTTTAAATATGACTTTATTACAAAGAAAAAATATGTCTCTTTCACAACAGATCAAATCAGAGCTTTGGATTATGGAAACGAAACTTTGTTGATTGAAATTTTGTTCATTGGCTTAATGAATAATGTCCAGCTACAGGTTGTTCTCTTCCTGATATCTCTTTTTATTTATCTTGTCATTTTTCTGGGACACTTGGGGATGATTGCTCTTATTTGGCTGGATTCTCATCTCTACACCTCTAAGGAATTTTTTCTAAGCCACTTGTTCTTTGTGGACATCTGCTTCTCCTCAGCCTATTGGTCCTAAGATGTTGACTGACATCTTTGTGGAGGAAAACCTAATCTCTTTCTTTGGTTGTGTTGCCCAGATATGGTTTTCTGGTCAGTTTGTAGTGACTGAGTGTTTCTTCCTGGCTGCCATGGCACGTAATTGATACATGACCATTTGTAAGCCCTTATTCTACACACTGATTATGTCCCAGCAGGTCTGTGTGCAGCTGATGGTAGGGCCCTATGATGTGGGGTCTTATAAGCACTATGACCCATATGCCTTTCACGTTCTACTTACCCTGCTGTGGTCCAAATATCATCAATCACTTCTTCTGTGACCTTCTTCTGGTTCTCTCCCTGGCAGGTGCAGATACCAAGTATGCTGGTTTGAAATGCGGTATGTGCCCTAGAAAAGCCATGTTTTAATCCTAATGCCATTCAGTAAAGGCAGCCATTTCTTCTAATTCCTATCAGTATTGAATGTTTGAAACTGTAATTAGATCATCTCCCTGGAGATGTGATTTAATCAAGAGTGGTTGTTAAACTGGATGAGCTGGCATCATGTCTCCACCCACTTAGGTGGGTCTTGATTAGTTTCTGGAGTCCTAAAAAAGAGGAAACATTTTGGAGAAATAAAGAGATTAAGAAAGAGCAAAAAAAGAATGCATAGCCACAACAAGCAGAGAGAACCAGCCAGCAACCTTTGGAGATGAAGAAGGCAAATGCCTCCTGGGGAGCTTAATGAAACAGTAAGCAGATTTTAGGCAGGTTTTTATTGGTTGGTTTAGAAATGGGGAGCCAAGTGTGGAGATATCACAAGCTGTAGCTGTTGGGGCTGTAACTGCTGGCGCATGGTGGATAATGGATAAGGGGAGTTATCACAAGATTGTAGCTGTTGAAGGGCAGATGCAGGGATAGTCATGTAACTGCCATGTGAGCTGGAACAGGTTTGGTTTTGTAAGGGACCTCCTGGAAGTTATGGGTGGGGAAAGTTTCTTGGAATGTTTGCTAGGGGTCAGTTACTTCATGGGGAGTTAACCTAATATTCCAGATTTTTCCTTTTAGTTTTTCTTGGGGTGTGAAAAGGTGGAATTCTGTTTTTCAAATCTGCTTCCAGCTGGTAGAGGGCCTAGAGCTGCCTCTACTTCTTGTTGCAAAGAATTGGTTGGCACCTGTGTGCCTGTCAGAGGAGTAACTTGTTACTGACAGTCTGATTTGTCATTGTTTGGACAGTCCTGTGAATAAATCTGTTTAAGAGTTATAGAAAACATGGCCTTAAAATGAGGAGTAGGAGGATTATGAAGAGAGGTATTAAGAGTGGAATTAAAATTGTCTTCAGAGGAGAAAAGAATAGACCCTAGCCATGATGATTTGCCATATGTGGCATTATCTTGTGCTTTCTTTATTATTTTTATTGTTGTATTTTAGGATTTTTAGGGTTTATTCTACCTGTTCTGTAGTGTTAATGTAAAAGCAGCATTCATTTAATAATGCACAGGTGTCTACTGCTACTGCGATTAGGTCATCTAGTGCACTTCAGTTTTGTAAGATTACAGAGGCTAGGTTACCAATTGACTTTTGTTGGTTTTCTATAACTTGTACTGTGGCATTCCATGATTGTTGCATCATGATGATATGTTGAGTGTAGATGCTTCTAGCAGGGGGATTCCAGAGAACCAAAAGAAATGTTGAAAGATTGTATGTCCAATTCCAGGCTTTCCTAGGATTAGGCTATCGTGTACATATATCCACATTTAGGGTCTGTTAGGTATGGGTCTCTTCTTTTGTATCATGTGGGTCTACAGGAAGGACGACCCTTTCAAGAAAGGACCCAGGGTTTGGGATTTGTCCACGTTTTTGGTGTTTGGGAGGGATGTGTTTGGAAGTAGTGAGACAATTGAACAGGTACCAGACTATTGCCTTGGGAGTATAAGTAATGTTATGTTTCAACATAGAAAGTAGCATCCTCTTCCCAACATCAGTTTACAGCACTCCTAGACCTGTGAATGCACATGGTCCTCAGCCATATCCCCCAGCCCTAGGAAAGAGCTGGTCTGTGCAGCTAGGTCAAACCTGCCACCAGCCCATGCAGGCATAACAAAACCCACAAGCTCTGTGTGTGTGTACTAAAGGCAATGTTCTCTAGACATCAGAGATTATGGTTATGCCACCCAGACCTGTGGACCCACAGACCTACATCCTCCCTGGCCACTGGGCATATATGTTCACAAACAACAGCATAACATCATCAACCTGCACCTATACCTGTGCTGCAATTCCTCACCACACTCTTGTGCCCCACTCTGTATCTTCATCCTGCTATACATCCTTTAGACTATTGAAGGAAATCAACATCCAAAGTAAATCAATCAAGATATTTACATGCAATGAAAACAACAGAAGATCACTAAAGCATATTACAATGCAGACAGACATAGCAGAGCCTAATGACCAAGTTAAAACACCAGAGGAGACACAGACATTGGAACAACTAATCAAAGACATTCATATAATTTTACTAAATAAAATAAGTGGGATGGCTAATGATGTAAAGGAGATTAAAAAGAGAGTAAAAGAGCACAAAGAGGAATTTGAAAGAATAAATAGAAAAACAGCAGATTTCACAGAGATCAAAGACTCTGTGGGTCAAATAAAAAACATACTAGAGACACACAACAGCATATTTGAAGAGACAGAAGAAATAATAAACAAGCCAGAGGACAAGATAATTGACTTCAAACACTTAAAACAGCAAATGACAAAAAAATTAAAAAGGGAAAATTTGAATTGGAGCTCAGGGAAATGATGGACAAAACAAAGCACACAAATATAAAAATCATTGGCATCACAGAAGGAGAAGAAAAGAGTTAAGGTCTAGTAATTGTAGTTGAGGATATAATGAAGGAAAACTTCCCAACCCTTATAAAGGAAGTAAATATACAAGTCAAAGAATCCCAAATAACTCCAAACAAAATAAATCCTAATAGGCCTTCCCCAAGGCACATACTAATCAGCCTGTCAACTGTTGAAGGGATGCAGAAAATTCTGAAAGTGACAAGAGAAAAACAATCTATTATACACAAGGTTAATTACATAAGACAGAGTTCAGACTATTCAACTGGCACCATGGAGGTGAGAAGGTAGTGGTATGATATATTTAAGATCCTGAAACAGAAAGACTTCCAGCCAAGATTTTTGTACCCAGCCAAACTATCATTCAAAACTGAGGGAGAGATTAAAATATTCACAAACAAACAAATCCTGAACAACAAGGGACCAGCCCTACAAGAAATACTAAAAGGAGTTCTCCCAGTTGAAAAAAAAGACAAGAGAGGGTGGTCTGGAGGGAGGCATAATATTGAAGAATATCAGTAAGGGTAACTTAAATGATAAGAAGAGAAAAAAGAAAAAGACTATATAGATCTGACAAATAAAAGTGAACAAAAAAGATGGTGGATTCAAGAAATGCCTTTTCACTAATAAGTTTGAATGTTAATGGACAAAACTTATCAATTAAAGACATAGATTGAGAGAATGGATTAAAAAATATAATACAACTATGTGCTGATTATAAGAGACTTATCTTAGGTACAAAGATACAAAGAGTTGAAAGGATGGAAAAAGATTTTCCATGCAAGTTCTAACCAAAAGAAAGCAGGAGTAGCTATCCTAATATCAGAAAAAAAATAGACTTTAAGTGTAAAGACATCATAAGAGACAAAGAAGGACATTATATATTAATTAAAGGAACAATTCGCCAAGAAGATATAAAAATCATAAATGTTTATGCTCCCAATCAAGGAGCTCCAAAGTACATGAGACAAACATGGCAAAACTTAAAGGAATGATAGATGTTTCAACAATAATAGTAGGAGATTTCAATACACCACTGTCCTCTACAGATAGAATAATCTGACAGAAGGTCAACAAGGAAATAGAGAAGTTAAACAACTTGATGAATGAATTAGACTTAACAGACATATGTAGGTCATTGCACTCCCAAGCACCAAGTTATACATTCTAATATAGTGCTCATGGAACATTCTCCAAGATAGATCATATGCTGGGACACAAAACAGATCCTTATAAATTTAAAAATATTGATATTATTCCAAGCACTTTCTCTGATCACAATGGAATGAAGCTGATGTCAATAACCATCAGCGAATGAGAATATTCACAAATATATGGAGACTAAATAACACACTCTTAAACACCCAGTGGGTTAAAGAAGAAATTACTAAACAAATCAGTAGCTATCAGGAGATGAGAGAAAATGAGAATACAACTTACCAGAACTTATGGGATGCAGCAAATGTTGTGCTGAGAGGGAATTTTAATTCCTTAAATGCCTATATTAAAAAACAAGAAAGAGCAGAACCCAAGGACTTAAATGCTCACCTAGAGAAACTTGAGAAAGAACAGCAAACTAACCCCAATACAAATAGAAAAGGAGAAATAAGAAAGATTAAAGCAGAGGTTAATGAAGTGAGAACAAAAGAATAATTGAAAGAATCAATGAAACCAAAAGTTAGTTCTTTAAGAAAATCAATAAAATTGATAGGCCACTAGCAAGACTGACAAAGAAAAAAAGAGAGAGGAT